>JAXCGZ010004881.1:0-27000 GCA_037179515.1 Halocaridina rubra | reverse complement strand
GAGAGAGAGAGAGAGAGAGAGAGAGATTACAAAAGGTTCCAGCACAGTGAAAGATCGCAACAGCCACACTTAGATTAAGACCCTCCACTTAAAATGCATCAAGGCATAGAGAAAATACTTTAACATTCACAGCAAGCAGACATCCATATATTCAATGGAAGCTGACAATTGAGCAGTCTGCATACTTCATTTAATGCAAGTCAGCAGATAGATATACAGGCTAATCCTGATGTATGGATAAGGTCTGTAGGATATGGTGACCAGCTACGTACCCATAGCCACCAACGACAAGCTAAAATCAGTAATATACTGAACCCCATGCTGGCTGACTGACGCAAACATATCCACCCACGAATGACAAAACTAGGATTATCACAAAATATGCAAGCACACAATCACGCAAACAAGAGAGCAAATGACTATCCTGGCAGAGTTCATAACACTATTAAGATATGAGCAAGATCATAATATTGAATCTATTGATTTGTGATGAAAGATGTAAGCAAAGCAGTATGCATAGAGAAGGATAAAAACGATAATAAGCCACTAAGGATCTAAATAGCTATAGAATATGCCAAGCAGCTAACAGATGTACAAAACCATATCCTTTTGCAGTTGGCCAGAATCAAGGTAACATAAATTAATATTAAGGAAAGGTTTTTCAGCAAAGTACAGTGCATTCCATCGATAATTAGATAGAGAGAAAAGAAGAAGCTGTATAAGCAGATAATAGTCCCAGCAAGATACTTTAAAGCACCTAAGAAAAGAGGAACAATTAGGAAAGTAAAATATAACAAATGCTAAATTTTTTTTCAAAAGCTTCCAACAATAATTTAGAACACATAGAGGAAACACTTGCTAGGTGATACTGTGGCAAACAAGTATAAAAATGCTGAAAAAAAGTTTAAGTATGGATTTACAAACAAAGACGACCAGTACCCCAAAATTAAGTGATACAAAGACAACTAAAAAAACCATGTCATGATACAAATCTAATTTAAAGGAATTAAAGCAAATAATATACAAAAACTGTCACAGAATGTCTTCTGACACCAGTTTAGGTGAAAATCTTTTAACAATAATAATAATAATAATAATACACCATTTCTTGTGTCACAATTAGTCCCCATTCGAATGGGGTTGGACACACACATGATGGATCTGGGGAATTAATGCTGGATGCCCTTCCTAAGGTCCCATGGTGGGATTATACTGGCATTAGTCGCTTTCTAACGTGCATTCTACCAATGAGCTACCAAGGGCCCAATAATAGTAATAATAATAATAATGATAATAATAATAATAATAATAATAATAATAATAATAATAATAATAATAATAATAATAATAATAAAAGACGAGAGGCTTTGGCATTTAAATGGTGAAAGGTGTGCAAGAAATAGAATGAGGTTACACAAAGTGATATAGAAACTACTATGACATATTGTGCAAACTGAAGCCCCCATGTTGAACTGGGAAAACACGAAGCCTAGTTCTGAACTTTAGCAATGGGATTGGTTTGATCTTGTTCACAATATATGGCAGGCATAAATGTGACTTTGAGCAAATCTTTACGTTTAGAGATGGTAGAAAGTTTTAACTGTTGTTGTTGTTATTGTTGTGCAGTTTTACCCACACCCACCCGTCCCAGCTTACTGTGCTAACAGGTGCGACAAATCCCTTTGGCCTGTGTCACCAATACACTGTTTAATCATCCCACTGACCCTGGCAGAAGAAGATAATTCGTCAGAAAAAAATATTGCAGCATCTGTAAATTCCACTGCCAATGGTTTGATCTTGTTCACTATATACGACATGCATAAGTGTGACTGTGAGCAAATGTTTAGGATTAGAGATGGAAGAGAGTGTTAATTTTTATTCCTGTTGTGTAGATTTTACCCTTTGGTTTAGCCATCCAGCTGACCATTGCAGAAAAGGCAATATAATTGAAAAAAAATTTCAACATCTGTTAAGGCTCTCTAGAACCAAACAATGTAATATACAATTACAATTTCTCTTCAAACTGCTGCTTCAGCATTTAATACATATAAACAAAAATCTAATCATCTCTGAATACAAATATTACGAACAATAAGAAAGAATTCTGTGTAATGTAAGTAAATGTATAACCTGTTGCTCCTGAGCTACAAAAACCAAAGGAATTCCTTATTCAACATATTAAAATATAAACACAAAATACAGACACACTATTGTTTTGTATTATGCAGGGGAATGAGCACACAAGCCATATATTATATATCAGATTTACCACTAGCAAAGTTGAGGAACATTTGAACTTGGAGAAATACTAAAGACATAAACAAATGAGTATTTTGTAACACTAATTTTAAAACATTTATCATCTCTCTCTCATAGTTCTGATATACAAGAAGGTCCTTGGCACACTTCATGCTTATACTCATGATGAGTTTTCTTGATCAGTATACCAACAAAATGCCTTTGAACTACAAATTTAAAGTCCATTTTCACTGTCTTGCAAAGTAATCATATTCATGGATAACCAATATCCAATTTCCATATCACTGTCTCATGCAAAGGATTCTGTATTCAAAAATCACAAAGAGCCAGACTTATTTTTTCATATATGCTTCCACCTACAGCTTGCTAAATTTGTAACAGCTGTCATTTGATTTAGCGTATTGTTTTGAGAACTTTGAGTAATAAACAAAAAATATTACAATTTATACATACCCAGCCTGTACCAACAAGTAAGGCAAAGACAAGCAGTATTTATTTTTTGTTTAGGTTTTAAACACCCCCTATTTAGAAAGGGGTGTCTAGACTCTAGAGTTCTACTCTAAACCCGTGCCATCACCCGTGAGTTGTGGTTTAGGGTGACGATCCCCTAGGATAAAGCAGTCACTACATCTGCTTTTACACTATCATATCCTAAGGAAGAGCTTGGCTCCACCTGATCAGATTCTGTTACTGCCTTTCTTAGCAGTTTCTGATCTTTATAATCCTCTGAGGTCAGAGAACCATCTGGTTCTCTCAATGATAATGTTTGGAGCAACATACTAGAAGTATCATTATCATCATCTATGTCGTCCAAGCTATCGTTGATCTTACTTAAATTAATGTTTTCCATTTGAAGAACATGATTTACATTTGGCACTTCACTCTGAAATTTGGAATATTAAAAAATTAAACATCTTCTAAGGATTGTTTGGGATGGATAAAAATGAGAAGTATTATTTCTAAGAATATTGATAATAATGTGAAATAGTCATGAGCATCTTGGACTACAGAGAATACATATACAATGGGCACAATTTCATTTGTAAGGGGGGGGGGGTTGAGCAAGTAAAAGCATACATCTTCACCAGAAACTAACATACCTTGATCACTCCTCTCAGCTTCTTTGGGATTACAGAGCTGCCATAATTCCCCCCATCAACCTGTTTGTGTTTTCCACAGGGTAAGTAGGTAAGGATTTTCTGCAGTGAGTGACAATAGCCGCAGCTGGTTTATCCTCACCGCTCCATCTTGCAGCCACCTCCCCACACCCACCCGTCCCAGATTACTGTGCTAGCAGGTGCAAGAAATCCCTTTAGCCTGCATCACCTATACACTATCATTCTCCATTCATTCCTATCTCCTGATATATAATGTGCATCCAATGCTCTTTGCACCCCATACATTCATTTCAGTCTATGTCTTCCTTTCAGCCTTACTCCAGTTACTTCAGTTTTCCATATTTTCTTTGTTAATCTATCAACATTGATTCCTTCCTTACGTCCAAAGCATCTCAACAATATCGGATTTAACTAATCCGGTAACCCTTTTTCAACACCTGTTCTCTGCTCTACCTCATGTTCCACCCTACCTATTTTAAATAAACCTATCATACATTTCAAACACCTCACCTCCATTACATTCAACTTGTTCTTCTGCATTCCAAGTCTCTACTTCATACAATGCCAAATAACACTCCTTCATGAATCCTCTTTGTGTTCATTTCTAAATACCTATTTCACATCATACTTTTCATTCCAACTAGACATGTACTCTCTTCCATCACTCTATCACTCACCACTGCATCCACTTGTTCATTCACTGCCATATGCGACCCCAGACACTTAAAACACTATACTACCTAATGTATCCCTCAAATCATTCTCACAATCAATCTGCCAAACCATTAATACTCATGCTTCTCATGCCTACTTTTGCCAACTTTTACCCACAATCTCCTGCTCTCACACACCCTTCCAAAGTTGGTCACCAAATGCTTCATTTCCACCTCAGAATCAGCCACTAGTGCCGTGTCATGTGCAAAAGTAATTGATTCAATTTTCACAACTTTCCCTTTCTCACTAGCTAATTCTAAGCCACTGCCAAGCACTCTTTCATTTACTTCCCTCACCACTCCATCCATATACACATTAAAAACCCATGGCAAAATTACACAATATTTACATAACCCCACATTCACCTCAAATTAATCACTTTTTCCATTCTTCATTCTAACACACGCTCTACTATTCGTGTAAATACTCATGACCACATTCAACAAACTTCCTTTTACTTCACAAAGTTGCAATACACTTCACATGGCCTCTTTATTAACCCTTTCATATGCTTTCTCCAAGTCATTTAAACACAAAAAATTTTATTACCTTTCTCTAGGAACTTTTCACACACCTTCCTTACTACAAACTCTTAATCAACACACCTTCTTCCTCTTATATACCCACACTGTTCTTCCTCCATTATTATCTCAGATACACTCCTAATTGTCTTATGCTCTTCCATATACTTTACCAACTACATTCATAATACTAAAACTACTACAATCGTACTTACCTCCTTTTCCATTATAAAGTGGAACTTCAAATCAATATGACAATCATGCTACATGATACCCATCTAACCCTAGCGCTTTACCTGCTTTCATGTCATATGTACCTCCTCCCATGTAATTTTCCTATCATTTTCCTCACCCCATTTGCATTTTCCACACATCTTTAATAGTCACAATCACTGCCTCTCTATAAGTCTCTACATTTAGCAGTTCCTAGAATGACTCAGCTTATCTCACTTTTACCTTTGTTCTGTCCATTAGTAACGGACCATCTGCCCTTTTTATCCTCTCCTCCCTGCCATACTTACCTTTATGCACCCCTTTCACTTCCTTTTGAAACATCATTTTATGCTTTTAAAAATACTCAGACAATCAAGCATCCCTCCTTACATCTGCTTTTCTCTTTGCCTCTTTCACCATGTGCTTTGCTAACCTTCTCTTTGCTCTATACCCTTCATATGCCTCTCTGCAACTCTACCTCATAGGCCTGCTTTTTTTCGGTCACTGCGGCTCTCGTCTTTTTATTACATGATTCCTGATCCTTCTTTCTGCTTCCTCCCATTTGTCTCATCTCATATACTAACTTTGCACACTTCAAAGCTTCCTCCTCAAAACATTTCCAGTCTAACTCCACTCCCTCCTCTACTTTCTCTTTCACTACATTTCTCACATTCCTCAGACTGGCCTTATACTCACATTCTTTATCTATTAAGTTTTCTCACTTTCAGCACATCTCTTCTTCCCTCCTATCTCTTCTTTTTCCACCTCTCTTCTGCTCTCACTCTATTTTCACTATATAATGATCAGATATTCCACCACCAGCTCATCTCAGTACATTCACATCCAATACATACTCACTTACCCTCTTGTCCATCAATGCATAATCAATTAATGTTCTATCAACTACTCTATCATTAACTACTCAGACCTATTTACACTTTTGCAGATCCTTCTTTTTAAACAGCATCAGCAATCATTACCCCTCTGTCAATACACATTTCTATAATTTTCTCTTCACTCTCGTTTCTACCAAGTAAACTATACTTCCCAATTACACCGTCCACTAGCTCATTCCCTACTCAAGCATTCAAATCTACCATCAACACCACATTCACATTCATTCTCAAGTCTTCAGCATACTCATTCAAATAATTTTAATACACTTCTTCTCCATCTTCACACTCACAAAAGCCCAAATCTCACATGCCAATCTCATTTTCACCTATACAATCCTTCATCACATTTCCCCCCATTCAACCACACACTTGTTTATCTCATTCCCTATGATGGCCACTCCTCTTACTTTCAAACACCTCTATCTGCTCCAAATACCCTACCTACCACCCTCCAAAAAGCTAAATGTGAGTATATATATACAGGGATTGTCATTATTTGTCACTAATTGGCACGATGTAAATACAACTAATAATGAAACGACGAACACCAAAACTATTTTACCCATTAGAATTAATATAATAATAGTATGATAGGGACAGGCCATCCTACATCTAAGCATTATAAAAAGAGACCTTAAACACAAACATTTGTAAATATAAATTAAGAATTTCAAAAAAGGAACAGAAAATAAAAATTAAACACATGACATATAATAAAACTTAAAAATTAAAGAAAAAACGTACAGTAGTCAAAGTACACCTGATAACAGAGGCAAACAATAGTTTGGGGGAAGAGCAGAAGAGGAATTACTTCCATCCTCTTCTCAAGTTTTAACACAAAATGATTACAAATATCACTACCTTTATCTCCCATATTTAATTCAAAATGCACTGAAAATAAGTAAAAACAGCACACATTTGTCAGAGAATTATGCGAAACAAACAGATATCGGCGGTAGAAAGAGAACAATGAATTTGGGTGGATGAATCCGTGACACCATGAAGTCATGCGTCATTAGTGCCATCTATTGATGAAAATAAAACAAGCAAGGAAATTTTTCATTGTTGCCTTAATATTTAGACGACGGAAGAGTGAAACAACGATCATTGCTGTGATGAACAACGGTGACCCCTGTGTGTAATTACTTATATGTTACTTAACTGTGCTTACGGGAAAGAGCCCCATGCTTGTAACTCCTGGTCTCCTGGTAGGTTCCATTTTTGTACTTAGTGATACTTATCATACTTGTCCTTAAAACTAGGGAATGAGTTAGCATTAACTACCTCCTCGTTTAGCAAATTCCAATCATCAACTAAAAAAAGTACTTCTTTACATCCTGCAAAGAAGTTTTCTTACGAAACTTCAAACTATGACCTCTAGTTCTAGCACAAGCCATATCAAAATATCGATCCCTATCCATTCTGTCATAACCATGAAGGCATTTCAAAACCGACACCATATCCCTCCTTATTGTTCTAGCATCGAGTGATGGTATGTCTAATTCCCTCTGCCTCTCATAACTGAGATTGCATATTTCTGGCACCAGTTTTGTGGCATGTCTTTAAACTTTTTCCAGCTTAACTATGCACTCTTTCAATTGTGGGTTGCTAAAGAGGGCTGCATATTCAAGCTTTGGCCTCACATAGGCTACATAAAAATTTCTGAACATTTCCTTGTCCATGTGTCTGAAGGCTACACTTATATTTGCTAAGAAAGAATATGCTGCCCTTACTATGCCATTTATATGCATTTCTGGAGACAAATCGGCCATTATGTTTACTCCTAGATCTCTCACATTCTTTGTCTCTTGAAGTTCTGCTCCTGCTATTGAGTATTCAAGCTTGGGCCTTCTTGTATTTGTACCCATTCTCATTACCTTACATATAGAAGTACTTGTATTGAATATCATTATCCACTTTTTTGACCACTCATGCAGACTATTTAGGTCTTCCTGAAGTTCTATACCATTGTTCTCGTCTCTTACTTTCTTCACAATCTTTGCATCATCTGCAAATATATTCATGAATGAATTTACAGACTGTTCTGTTCCGGTTTTACGTCACGGACTCCCTTATCTACCAAGGGCTAGGACGGTTGCCTTCTTGCGAAGGACTTGTTTTGGCAGATGTAATCCTTACGCTGAGTGCATGCCCTTGCTAACCTCAGACCGTGACGGGGCGCGAACCCTCGACCTGACGCCTCAGAGTCGGAGACGCTACCGATTGAGCCACGGCGACTACTGAATTTACAGACTATGGTAGGTCATTTGAATATAAAAGGAACAAAAGTGTCCCTAAAAGTGAACCCTGTGTAACTCCACTACTAACCCTTCCCCATTCAGACACTGATAGTCTTACACTAATCCTCTGTCCCCTTCCTTCTAAGTAAGTTTTTATCCATTCAAAGACATTTCCATCTATTCTCGACATTGCTTGCAACTTCTCAATAAGTCTCCCTTGTGGGACTGTATCAAATGCCTTCTGGAAGTCTAGGAATATGCAATCTGCCCAGCCATCTCTTTCTTGTAAGATTCGACTTACCTCATCATAAAATTCTAATAAGTTTGTTACTGTTGATCTACCTTCTCTGAAGCCATGTTGTCTCACTGACAAAAGGTTGAAGGAATCCAACTGAAGAGAGATGTGTTTTCTTAGTAGCATATCCATAACTTTGCAAACTATGCTGGTCAAAGAAACAGGTCAATAGTATCCCTCCTTCCGTTTTTGAAGTTAGGTACCATGTTCGCTTGTTTCCAGTGTGTGTGTAATTACCTAATTGTTCTTAAGAGAAAGAGCTCCATGCTCATAACTACCAGTCTCCCAGGTCGGTTCCATTTTTATGCTTAGTGATACTTATCATACTTAAAATTATGGATTGAGTTAACATTAACATTGAATAGGTGTTAGTATGTGTAATTACCTAATTGTAATTAGCTAATTGTGCTTAAGGGAAAGAGACACATGCTCGTAAATGGTCAGTTCAATTTTTGTACTTAGTGATACTTATCATACGTGTCCTTAAAAGTATGGATTGAATTAGCATTAACTACCTCCTCGCTTAGCGAATTCCAATCATCAACTACTCTTACACTAAAAAAGTACTTCTTTACATCCTGCAAAGAAGTTTTCTTATGAAACTTCAAACTATAACCTCTATTTCTAGCACCAGCCATATCAATATCGATTCCCATGCACTCTGTCATAACCATGAAGGAATTTAGAAACAGTCACCATATACTCCCTCATTCTTCTAGCTTCGAGTGATGATATGTCTAAATCCCTCATCCTCTCCTCATAACTGAGATTGCGTATTTCTGGAACCAGTTTCGTGGTATGTCTTTAAACTTTTTCCAGCAACACTATGTGCTTTATCAAGTGTGGCTTCCTATAGGGGGCTACATATTCATGCTTTGGCCTTACATAAGTTTCATAAATATTTCGGACCATTTCTATGTCCATGTGCCTGAAGGCAACCCTTGCAGTTGCTGAGAAAGCATATACTGCCCTTACTATGCCATTTATATACGTTCCGGAGACAAATCTGCCAGTATGTTTACTCCTAGATCTCTCTCATTCTCTGTCTCTTGTAGTTATGCTACTGCTATTGAGTATTCAAGCTTGGGCCTTCTTGCACTTGTACCCACTCTTATTACCTTACCTTTAGAAGCATTGAATTTCATTAGCCACTTTTCTGACCACTCATGGAGACTATTTAGGTCTTCCTGAAAATCCTTACCATTGTTCTCGTCTTTTATTTTCTTCACAATCTTTGTATCATCTGTAAACATATTCATAAATGTAAATAATTATGTTTGTACTTTCCCATATTCAGAACAGTTGAGATTAGAGTACCCCCAAGTTAATTCCATTATGGTGGATGCTTCTATGCCATTACAAAGTTGGATAAGCAACAATGTGAACTTTAATGGAGATATTGATATTGAACTTGAAGAGTTTAATGTTGGAGATGTATGTTTTGGAAGTATAATGGAATGCTCTTTCTGATCAAAGTTCTCTGTATCAAAGTAAAATGATGTATCACAGAGAGTGTACGCATCATCAAATCACCAAAAGATTGGCTTCATCTGTAATATCTTCTGTATACAGTCCGTCAGGATTATTGTCACCAGCTTTGATCAAGGGATAATTGTTCATACAAAACCTGTGGAAAACCAAGTACTCATGGGATGAAGTAACTACAGATTCGTGAACTCTGGAATTTCAGAGTATTTGTAGAAATTTTGGTCATATTTCTGACAATCATTTTCCTGGATTTGTTGTTGCCCCCAAGAAGTTTGATTTGCACATATTTTGTGATTCATCACGGGTATCTTATGGCTGGCAGTTTTTGTAGTTGATTTTGGAAACAAAGCTAGTAACCTTCTTATGAGTAATGTCAGGCATCCAAACTGATCATAACTCACAATCAATATTATCATCACCACTGTGGTTTAGGTACTTTACTGATGTGAATTAGGCAGCAATTTTGGGTGTCGAAAGCGAGAGCCATTATTATGAATGTTAGAGGCAAATGTATGTAAGGAGACCGTTGGGAAATATGTTCCTCATCCAGGTCCACCACCTTTACTCGAGGAAAGGGTGAAACATATCAGGCCCTTCCATTATGTAGTTGTTGATTTCACCAGAGCAATAAGTGTGCAGAACCCATCAGGAACAAGTGATGTACCTCAAAGAAATATGTGTGCCAATTTATGTGTATTGTGTCAAGAGCTGTGCAGTTGGAATTATGTGGCTCACTCAGTACTCCAGAGTTTTTGTTAACATTGTGCAGATTTTGTGCCAAATTTCTCTTAGATATTGAGAATGAACCTGAAGTGAAGTCCTACTTAAAAGGCCGAAAACATTGTGTGGAAATTCCTCACTCCAAAATCACCCTTTAGTGATGGCCTTTTTGAAAGGATGATTGGAACTGTAAAGGCATGTCTGCACAAGTGTCTGTATAGTAAACGTATTTCTTCTAGCAAGTTACGAACTGTGTTGTGTGACATACAGATAAAAGTGAAGTCCCGTCCACTCACTTATTTGTCAGAGGACGTACGTGATGATCTTCTCAGTCCCCATCTGATTTATGATAAATCAATGAACCTTTTATCTCCTCTTTACTCCTTTGGAGCAGATGTTCCCTATGGTGAGTTCCTTGACCTAAGAGTGATGTATGCTAGATTGTCAGATATTCTGTATAAGTTTGAACAAAACTGGAAAACCTCCTATCTCACTTCCTTGGAGGAGAAACATACGAACTGTGCAAAGGTGAAACCTTGTGAGGTTAAAGAAAGTGATCTGGTGCTTTTGGAACTGGACAATATTAAGAGGTCACAATATGCTTTAAGAATAGTAATATGGTTGATCTTGTCTACGGAGAAGATAATCCGCATTGCCATTGTTTGTGCAGCTGACACTAATTACGTGAGGCCTATTTGTAAACAGATCTCTTTAGAACTGCATCACAAACTTGTTTCACAGGTGCAACCAATTGCTCCACCGGATACTGTTACTGTGCCCACTGCACCTCCTAGACACAAACACAGTGCAGCATAGAAAGCAGAAAACTTGCACTGAGATCTGATTAATGCAGATCTAACATGATCCTAGTGTTAGAAAGTTTCCCACCCCACCCTGTTGGGGGAAGAAAGTGGTGATTTGTGATAAAATCACACACAAGTATATGGTAGAGTGTATACGTTTTTCAGTTTATTTAGCGTCCCATCAATTTTTGTATAAAAGAAAACGTTGAGCATTCGTTCATGAACGAAAAAAGATGATGAGTATTCATTTGTATAATATCATTTTGAATTATTATTTGTGATATTAGTATTTACCTTTAATGGGATTTTGATTTATCTTTATTCCGTATATTATTTTCTTTGTATAATGTGAAGAATTTTGCAATTATTTTTTTTGTAATGTTTACAAATATACTGCCAAGAATCATCTTCCAGGTTTGGTATTCTCCTCAAAAAAGATGGCCAGGTAAGAGGTGGAATCGCTTATGTGAAGGATAAGCCATTATTAATGGGATATTCTGTTGTGTAAACCATATCGTCTGTAGGTCATCATGACAACAGAGTGTCAGGATTAGTTCTGTAAAGTTGAAATTTAAATAGCCACTTGTTTTGAAGTATTATAAGGCAGTAATTATGGTACATGCTTTGTTTTCAGTGGAAGCAAGATATGCTTTTCTTTATAAACATTAATGACGGTCTAAAAGGTAATAGTTTTGTTTTGTTAACATAGCAAGAACCGTGATCAAGTCATTTTTAAACCTTGTATTTAAGTAATTTAGAGGGTAAATTTTTATTTCAATAGTAATTTTAGTAAAAAGTATTTGTGAATAGATTGAAATGTATTATTGTAATTCTTGTTTTTTTTTTATTAGTACCTGGCCATATATGTTGAGTATGCCCATCCTTCCAGTGGGAGTAATCCTCTGCTCTTATTATATTTGAGTTAGTGTTTGTACAGACTTGGTAACCAGTTTCCCATTGCCACTGTAACCTAACCTAATGGCTTGTTTTGGCTTTGGGATTGATGTGAATTTCCTGGAAGATATATCTACTGGCGTGAGTCAGTAGCTCCACATCTCAAGATAAAATGGACTGTATCCAGAGCTCCAGGTAGAAGCTTTTACAGTCGCCACAATATATATATATATATATATATATATATATATATATATATATATATATATATATATATATATATATATATATATATATATATATATATATATATATATATATATATATAAAGGGGGTTCCCGCTATTCGTCGCCCTGCTTTTTATCGTTTCACTCATTCATTGTTAACATTTTGAGGTAACAACCAAAAATTTTCCCAGTTTCATTTTTTCATCAATAGTGGCGCCAATGACTCCCTCAGCCCAGCATCGTCTGCTACTCATATGCGCCAAAGCTTCGGTTTTTCAGATACAGTGTACATACACTACGTTTTTTCTATTAATTATGTTGTAGTACACTGCATTAATATTTAATTTGGTTTGCGCATTATTTTTCTGTATTGCCATTTCTAATTCATATTTACAAGTCCTTTGCCCAATAATCTCCTCAATTCCCTTCCCCCCATCCACTGTCTGCTGTTGTTACTGTCATATTTACAAGTCCTTTGCCCAATAATCTCCTCAATCCCCTTCCCCCCCCCCATCCACTGTCTGCTGTTGTTACTGTACAGTATCAGGTTTAATGTAAATATTGTTTATTTTTCATGTAAATTTAACATTTTATTATATGTAGTGCATGTACTTTTGCTTTTCTTTATTATATCTGATTCATACTAACATGTTTAGTTATAAGTTCCCATTTTTAAGATATAGATATAGGAAGACAGGTCCCTGCAAGATCACTTATACATTGATTGCAATGGAGAATATGGAATCTTTATTAATCTTTTCGTTATTAATCACGATTTTATGCTTTCAATTTGTGATATATATATATATATATATATATATATATATATATATATATATATATATATATATATATATATATATATATATATATATATATATATATATACAGGGTGTCTTCGACCTACAATTGAGTTCCTTCCCTTACGACGTGCCGTAACCCAATTTTCTATCTAAGTCAGAAGACACAATTAGGTAATTACACCTAAATATGCACCTGCATCTCCTAACTATGCTAATGCAGCAGTAAAATTCATAATTTAAGACATAAAAACACAATATATCTATGACATAAGAAAGCATAACTAGTACTAAAAAAACACATGGAAGACATAAATATAAATTAATGAAATGAAACAGTAACAAATACGCGACATATTTACGACGCAAACCATGTATGTCGAAACAAGGACTTCTTAATATTTTATGGGACATGCATTGTAGCCAAGAAACGTCGAAGGTAGAGAACCTCGAAAACCGAGTACACCCTGTATGTATATACAGACACTCCCCAAGTTACGAACGAGTTAAGTTCTAGAAGTCTGTTCATAAGTAAAATTGTTCGTAAGTTGTATTTAGGTAAAAAAAAGTACTGATCAGTACATAAATATGCAGTACTGAACAGTAATTACATTAAAGACACTTAATTACAACATAAAACATAAAGCATAAAGTACTAACGAATTTTAATACAATAATAATAATATACACCTTGTTCCTCTATTCCGGCTTTTTTTAACCGTGAAATTGCAATAATGCCCAAAAAAATAATAGTAAAAAATACGAAATTCACGAATAACGCCCATGCAAAAAAACTGGAACAAATTTTTTTCATTTTAGCAAAAAGTCGACCGCCTCGAAGGCACTTTTCCGCCATCCTCCTCCTCTTCTACCGCTTAATGCGATCGGATATTATGAAGAAAATTGAAAAAAGTAAGAAAAACAAACAGCAAACATATATTCAATATAATATCGTCAGGGGAATAGCGTGCAAGGGTGCGTCAGCTGATACGGAAGTAGCAAAACGTTTGCCGATAAAGGTTCGTTCTCCCGCATCCTCCCCCTCTTCTACCGCTTAATGCAATTGAATATTATGAAGAAAATTGAAAAAAGCATTAAAAACAAACAGCAAACAAATTCTCGACAAAATATCGTCAGGGAAATAGCGTGTGAGGGCGCATCAGCTGATACGGAAGTGTGACAAAACGTTTGCCGATAGAGGTTCGTTCTCCCGCATCCTCCTCTTCTACTGTTTAATGCGATCGGATATTATGAAGATAATGGAAAAAAAGCATTAAGAACAAACAGCAAACATACTTTTGATATAATATCGTCAGGGAAATAGCGTGTGAGGGTGCATCAGCTGATACGGAAGTGTGACAAAACATTTGCATCCTCGTCCTCACCGCCACCATCAGTGTTGCCAGAATAGATGAATGAGAGAAATGATAAATATAAAAAATATACATGTAAGCTGGTAAGTTACTTCTAGTATCTTAAAGATGAAGTACATATTTATTTAAATTACAATACTACCATATATATCTTAAAATGTGCCATACATTTGAAAATAAAAACATCCGTTTTATCTGGCAACACTGGCCACCATGCACGTCCCAGTGTAAGCATGTTGCCAACCACACAATAGAGTGCATTAATTTGCTTACTTTACAGTTAATCTGTATATATTTTATATTGTACACTATTTGCATGTTAATATAAATAACTACAGGTCTTTCTTTGTTATGTACTTATTATATATGTTTTACTTATCTTATATCTTTGGTATAGTGTGTCTGTGGACGGTTGTGGAATGAGCTATGCCCTTTATCATTGTTTCCTATGGAAAATGACTCGTTTTTTCACGCTATTTTCCATTTACCCGTCACTTCTGAGAACCTATCTCCGCGTTATTCTGAGAACTAGGTGTAATAATACGGTACAGTACAGTAATACATGCATTTATACATGGTTAATGGGTAGGTATTTGTTTGTATCTGTGAATCTTTATAACTCGATTGTTCATAAGTAGGGGAGCCTCTGTATACAGGGGGTCCATGGTTTATGCTGTCCTCGAGTTTCGTTGTTATGGCGCTGCCCAATAAATTATTGATAAATCAATTGTTTGACCTACTTGATCAGTGTGGTAAATACAAACTGCGCGCTGTACAGTTTGTGACCGTGGTGCACGAATACACATCAAGCAGCACTGTTGTATGCGTACATGTCAAGTTAATGGCTTTATTTATTTGTTTATGTTTCTGGTTATTTGAGGGAATTAGACTGACTCTATTTACAAAATTACCAAACACAGAGTCATAAATGTGATCTTATTGTAGAACAGTTTGTTGAACATGGGGAAAGAATATGTTATCACGTGGCATTATTGTATAGTTATATATCAAGTTAATGGTTTTATTTTATTTATTTATTTATATGTTTAGTTATCTGAAGGAATTATATCTAATTTATTTACAAAATTACCAAATGAATAGCCGTAAATATGATCTTCATGCCGAACAGTTTGTTGAGTGAGGCGAAAGAATACGTCGTAACACAGCATTAGACTGAGAAGAAGAAGTGTCGCCCAGTTCACTCTCATATGCCCTAGTGTTCTCGTGCTCATCCATGCTTTGGTCTGTTTCACTCATGTTTGCTAATTATTGACCTGTACTATGCCTCCCAAGCTTATTGGTGATTCTTCTGATGGCAGTGCTTCGAAGAAAAGAAAAGTCATCACCATGGAAGTTACAGTAGAAATAGTAAAAAGCTCGGAAAAGGAAAAACTTGCTATGAACATTAGCTGCTCACTGGGGTTAGAGCATTCAACCATGGCGATGATTACTGAGGATAAAGATTACATTCTTACACATGTGAAGGATTCTGCTTTTATGAAGTCTACTGTGAATGACTGATGACTGAAATGTAGAGTTATTAGTGCTTTGGCTGGATGCAGCATATGCTAGAGGTTCTCTTGCCTCTCCAGACTCACCCTCCCCAGTCTATTCAAAACCCTGCCTCTCCAGCTTATTCCTCCCTATAAACCTGTCCCTCCCTCCCTTGCAACACCCAGTCTAGTGTGCAAGCCAGCCACAGGGGTAAAGGTAAGCAATACTGTATAGTGTATCTTTACGGCTTGGATTATGAACTTAGATTAAGTTTCTATGTTGCAGATTATTTATTTTTAGCATGGGTGGGGGACCTAGGTTCGTATACAGGTGTTCCAACTTACGCTGAAAATCGGCTTACGTCACATTTCAGGAACAGAATCCTGACGTAATCCGAGGACTCCCTTGAATATATATATATATATATATATATATATATATATATATATATATATATATATATATATATTATATATATATATATATATATATATATATATATACACAATGTGAGTAAAGTTACCAAAGTAAAATACCTATCACCATTGCATAATTTTCTGCATAGGAGAAAATCACAAATACAGGCTTTACTTACCAGATTCATGGAGGGAGAGTTTGTATCTAACAGGCAATTAACTACTATGTCCTCATCATGGGAACCAGGCCCTCCCTGAGAATAAATAATTATCTCTTACTGTAAACCAGACTGTTATCAAACTTATATTACAACTAACAGTAACATCATTAACATGAGGAATGTAATTCATAATGCGAACAAATCCAAGAACTTTACTATTGCTTGGAAATAAACAGAAAAAATACCGACGTAAAATTAGCAAAGAAAAGTACATCCATAGCTGATGATTATGATTATGATCTTAAAGGTGAAGATTTAGTTCTATAAAACAAAAAACGAAAAATATAAAAGAATCGAGTGTGCACTATTCCATGAATCGAGTGACATTATGTACTGTATTTATAAATTTGTACTATTTCTAACTGAAATACCTAGAAAGTCACTTAATGAAGTTTTTTGGGAGCTTACTCAATAATGTTCAAATAATATTATATTGCCCTAATATTTCAAGATAAACAAATACAAGATAAGAAGAGAATTTGGAAAAATAAACTTAGAAAAAGGGGGGGGGACTTACTTGGACACTGTAATGATTTGGATGATGTACTAAACACAAAATATGGTATAATAGTTTTCTGAACCTTCATTCATACCACAATATTCAGATATACCACATACGGTGTAATGTACTGTACTCATTCCTTAACCCCTGACCTATACAGTTGAAGCACCCTCCTATTTATGAATCTGACAAGAGCAATATCTCTTCTTCACACTACCAGTGTACATAGAGAGAATACCAGGAAGACCATTTGAACTACTCAGAGTGGTTCTAAAATAGAATATCTAATTTCCATGATAAGTTTATATTCATTAAACTAAAGAATGGATCTGATAGAGTATTTATGCATACAGAAAGGAGAGACATACAAGGGGTCCTCGGTTTACACGGTCCCCGAGTTACGATATTTCGACGTTATGAAGCTGGCCAAAAAATTATTATGAATAAATTTTTTGACCTACTTGGTTTGAGTGGTAAATACAAACTTCTTGCGCTGAACAGTTTGTGAGTGTGGCGAACGAATACACAGCTAGTAGCACTGTTGCATATGTATACATAAAGTTAATGGCTTTTTTTATTTATTCATTTATGTGTTTGGTTATATAAAGGAATTAAATTTAATGTATTTACAATATTACCAGATACACGGTCGTAAATATGATCTTCATGCAGAATAGTTTGTTGAGCATGAAGAAAGAATATGTCATCACATGGCATTAAACTGAAAAGAAGAAGAAGCATCACTCATTTCATTCTCATATGCCATAGCCATAATGTCCTCGTGCTAATTCACTCTTTCGTTGCTTTGTTCGTGTTCGCTCGTTATTGACCTGTACTATACCTCCCAAGTGTATTGGTGATTCTTGATGGCATGCTTGGAAAAGGAAGAAACTGCTACATTCATTGGCTGCTCATTGGGGTTAGCCCATTCGACTGCAGCGACAATTATTAAGGATATATATCGCATCCTTACACATGTGAAGGGTTCTGCTCCTATGATGTCCACTGTGGTTACTAAGCGGTGTAGTGGCCTCATGTTAAAAAATGAACGGATGGCTGGATACCCAGCATTGACAGCGTATGCCAGTGAGCTTCCTGTTGATTCAGGAGAATCCTAAAAGATTGTTTGATGCCGTGAAGAGGGAAAAGGGGGAAGAGTTTGAAAGTGAAGAGTTTGTGGCCAATAAGGGTTGGTATATGCGTTTCAAGACTCATGTTAATTTGCATAACCTAAGGGTGCGAGTGAAGCTGCTAGTAGTGATGAGAAAGCAGTAAAAAGAGTTTCACAGTGTCTTAGCAGAAATAATTAGGAAGGGGGTTACCATTCCGAACAAATATATAACATGGATGAGTCTGGCTTGTCCTGGAAGAGTATGCCTAGTTGTATGTACATTGCCATGGAGGAGAAGAGATCACCAGGTCATAAAGTCAGCAAGGAGAGACTGACTTTGCTTTTGGGGACTAATGCTGCTGGAGACTGTAAGCTGAAGCCCTTGTTGGTTTACTTGGCAGAAAATCCAAGGGTATTTGGAAAGGTCAACTGCCTGCCATCTTGAAGTCAGACAAGAAGGCTACGATAACCCTTCAAATATTTGATGACTTGTTCAGCAGCCATTTTGTGCCAGAAGTGGATAGGTATTGTACTTCCAAGGGTCTACCCTTTAAGGTATTGCTAATTCTAGACAATGTCCTTGGTCACCCTGCCCATTTGGATGACTTACATCCAAAGGTAAAGGTGGCTTACCTTTCACTTAATACCACTTCCCTGTTACAGCCAATGGATTAGGGTATTTGCCTCTTTCAAGGCCTACTACCTCCGAAGGACAATCGCTATGGCTCTTAGAGCAACTGAGAAGAACAAGAATTTCACTCTCAAGGGGTTTTGGAAGTCGTACAATATTCTTCATGCTGTGAGGAATATAGGTGATTCTTTGGAGGAAGTTAAGCAGATAAACTAGAATGGGGTATTGAAGAAACTGTGCCCTCAGTTTGTGAATGACTTCTGTGGCTTGAGGAGACAGTTGAGGCTGTCGCCAAGAACGTTGTTGCCCTGAGGAGTTATCAAGCCCAAAGCCCAAGATATTCCCAAGCAGGGACATGGAAGAAGCTTTTTTCCCTGATAGAGAAAGGGTTGGCAAAGCTTGAGGTTCAGGTCCCCAACACTGCCAAGTACACAAAGGTCACCAGAGGGGTCAAGGTTTGCTTATGGTGTTGCAAGGAAATTTGGGAGAAGAAGAAGACAGCACCCTTCCAGACTTGACTCGACTAATTCAGCTTGAAGGTGGAGCCCCCACCAACAGATCCTGTACCCTCTATCTCAGCTGCATTTACATACTCACCTGTCCTAGTATCTCCAGCATCTGACGTAGGTTCTCTTGCCTCTTCAGACTCACCTGCCCCAGTCTCTTCAGCACCTGCCTCTCCAGCTCCCTCCTCCTTATAAGCCTGTCTCTCCCTCAAATGCAGTGCCCTTTCCAGTGTGCAAGCCGACCACATGAGTAAAGGTAAGCAATACTGAATAGTGTACTTTTACTATTTTTTATGTTTTAGATTATGTGAGTAAAGGTGAGCAGTAATGTATAGCGTACTTTTGCTATTTTTATATCTTAGCTTATGAACTTAGATTATGTTGCTATTTTTAGATTATTTATTTTTTGCAAAGGTGGGGGACATAGGTTCGTATGTAGGTGTGTTCTGACATACAATGAAAATTGGGTTACAACACTTTTCAGGAATGGAACCCTGTCGTAAATCGAGGACTCCCTGAATTTAACTGTATTCTTAAAATATCATTAAGAAAAATATTTTTTCCTCCTTTAATAAATGTTAAGTGATAACTGGAACAAATATATATGATCAGAGATTTGGAAACGAGTTTTAAACTTTCATAAAGCAGTATTTTTTCATATGGGTATTGCTTTAGTGTTGAACTGGTTGAAGAAGGCAACGTGCATGAGAAAATATATAAAAAAAAGAAGAACATTAATTCCTATTTACCTTTGTGTCTAAGTGATGATTGTGCATCGTAGGAGGTAAAGATGTCAACACTGGTTTGTAGTCATTGAGCTCATGACCAGGATCCCTTCTGGAAGGCTTCAGTCCATCAGCATAGAACATACGATACGTTCCATTTCCCTAGAAAATGCCAGTATGAAATTATTCACTCCAAATAAATTAAATTACAATATGAAAATTTACTTATATAAGTTATCAACATACTACTGATCTGCTTCAAAAACTAAGTGACTCATTTAATACGACGTTCTTGTATATATTCTTGTATATAATTCTTCCATACAATTTACTAATCTTATAGGAATCAAATTGACAAAAACAAAAATGTTTCTTTTTCTTTTCTTCTTAGTAATTAATTAAAAAACTGGAATACTACACTGTTCAAAATGCACTTACGTCTTAGATAAAAAAATAGTATGAAACAGAGAGAAAAAGATTGCTTTGATAAATAAAAAAGAATTTATATGGTCAGTTATAAAGCAATTGCATTCTTAAAAGAGATTAAACGTCTACAAATAATATAGCAGACGTTAGATATAGTGATTCAGATAACTGACTGGGTTAAAAACAATCAATAAAAACAGGGAATTATTGTGTATTAATTTTTTCTCCCGTCTCCTTATAAAAAGATTTAGTCTCGTCAGCAGACCTAAATATAATTACCCCCTCTCTTTATCATAAAAAAATAGAATTTTCTTAGAATCATATATGGGCACAACAAGCTTGAGAAGAAGTTATTTTATATATTTCCTAAGAGGAAATATTCAACGAGGGTTGGTATAGAAATGACATCCAGAGAAATCCCCTTCAGAATCAATATACATACCTTAATTCCTCATAGAGAGGAAAATATTTGAAAATTCATCCAACTTAAGATAAAGGACAAACCTGAGGGGCATTCATAAGGCATCCACCCAACAAATGGTTATGAAAGAGTGGAGAGGGATCGATATTTTGATATGGCTGGCTCTTGAACTAGAGGTCATAGTTTGAAGCTTCGTAAGAAAATTTCTTTGTAGGATGTAAGGAAATACTTTTTTAATGTAAGAGTAGTTGATAATTGGAATTGGCTAAGCGAGGAGGTAGTTAATGCTAACTCAATCCACAGTTTTAAGGACAGGTATGATAAGTATCACCAAGTACAAAATGGAACCGATCTGGAGACGGGAAGATACGAGCTTTGGGCTCTTTCCCGTAAGCACAAGTAGGTATAATCTCATCCGAGAGATTTCCATGGGAATTAATGAAATTCATAATGCCATCACATTTTCACCAAACAGCATTAGCTGACTGGCCTGCAGATATTCTTATTCATTTTTCTTGTAATTTATGTGGTAGCTTTGCAGTACCCGAGTTGAGTCACACTCGAACATGGAATGAACTAAGAGCTCCAGGAGCCATACAGTCATAGTGGTGATCTTTTTTGCAGGCCCTACTGTATGGAGGGTTGAAATCCTGAATTCGTTGATAGTTCAGAAAACTATGCTCCTTCTCTATCATTTGTATCTCACTCTTGGGTCCTATCCTCATTCTCCTTTGATTGCTGTGAATAACTAGTAGTGTAAGTACTCCAAGCAACAGGTGACATATACCAGGTGAAAAGTGGAACTGTATTAACTTAACGCTCTTATGCTACAGCTATGGCTAGGAGATACATTTTCCTTTGGTTAAAGTGACAATAGGTTTGAGACCAAAAGAACTCAGCGACAATTATGAAATAATTTTGTTTACACTAGTGATTGTTCTTGCTTCCCCTTACAGTGCCGTGGCCTGCCCAAGTAATCTAAAATAGGAAGAACTTGGGTCACCTCGTAGGAATATGAAAAAAATCTCTGGTGCAATGGATGGCTTATGAATTACTTTGTTTGGAAGAATAGGAATACTAACGACATAATATTCAGGACTATGCACTACAGCACCAAGCTCCATGATGGAGCCTCCTCGCAGATGTTGGGAATGAGACAAAGGAACATTATCAGAAGGATATGTAGGAATATAGTGATTGCAAGTGTGCATTGCTAAGGATACTGGTTCAGAATTTAATTTTTTTTCTCTGGAACACCCACCTAGAATGCTATGCAAAGATGAATCCCTCTGAATTATGATAACTGGAAATAGTGTGCAATTAATACATCTAAGAATTGTTAAGAACTAAGCTTTGGGTATTGATCTTAAGTATTAATATAACTCCACCTTTAAGAGTTAATTAACCATTGTGAGTTAGTAAGCAGGGTCTCATTGCCTCTTATTTCTTCTATAATGGCCACGACACCATTATGTAAGGTCAGTTCATTCCAAAATGTGGTGAGGATTACCCTGTTGTTTCGTATATGCCCTATTTATTCTGCCTTCAAAGGAATCCCAAAGGCAAACAAAGCTTTCAAATAATATATCAAAGAGCCACTACAAAAGCCACGAAAGAGCAAAGTATAACTGAAAAGCTTTTAATGCAACAAGACAAGAAACAACTTTTAGAACTAGTTCACTTTTGTAGATGGTGTAGAGCATTAAAAACACTGTTTATAAGCTTTAGGTAAATTTATTTTGAAATGGATTATTCAAATATATCCATATGTAATTCTTATAGGACTCGTGTTGTTAGATCTCTAGTCATATTGCAACACTTTCCGGTAACATCGCTCATACCTTTCACTCCTTATTTTTAATTTTAGTTGAATATATGGATGTCATGTATGTGAAGTGAGAGAAAATAACAGCGTGTTATGATATCATAATTTAAAGCTGCACAGTCAAAGCAGACAACAGCAGTTTTTTTTTACTAAAAGGTGTGCTAGACACTGCATAGTTAGCTCGTTAAATTATTGACATCAATGTGTTTATAGTTCCTTAGAAAGACGACTAAGTAAGCAAAACATTTTTAATAACTTTTTCCAAGTGATAAATTGAGAATAAAAGCAGTCCATCATTCTACAGAGTAGAATACCAGTTACCATTTCACAAAATATACAATGCTCACACATGCTCTACAGCTATATCTGTATTCTTAATTACTGCTTAAAGTATTTAAAAGTAGGTGTTCATAAAATAACGGTAAAACTGACCTGAACCATTTTTTAACGATTTTTGTTTTAAGAAAATCAAAGAGGTTCCTATAACAATTCAAGTCTAAGGGTCCCAAAAATGTAGCACAAGCTAATTGTTATATGCAAATGAGCATAGGTATATACTGTATATCGTATTCTAAATAATTACTGATATACAGTTAAAAAATGGCTTCAAAGAAAATTTAGATATGGCAGCCATTGCAGAAATATTAACAATCAACAGTGCATTAACATACCTGGAATGATGCTGCATTACTTTGCCTAAGACGGATCATTCGTATGCACAGCACCAATACTAGAATAAATGTGATGGTCGCAAACAAGGTCACAACACTTATGACCACCACTGAAAAGAGTACAGTGATAATAATCATTTTATAGTTATAAAGTGTAAGCTGGACGGAAGTAGAAGCCACGATTTACTTGATGATAATTAAAATGCTTTTGTACTTTCAACATCCACTTCTCTCATTCTATAAAACGCTACAAAATAGGGAAATATTAATTCTGCCAAAATAATTCTAAACATAAGTAATGCCTTTGAACGTACTAAGGAATGATATACTAGTTTCTCTCTTCAGGGAGTGGTAGTTCACTCCACAAATAACAATAGTTCTAGAGATAAACTTTATTATTACAGCAGTTATAGAAGCAACAGCAGTCTTGATAGAAGCAATTACTTATTCTATTTCCTATATGTTTCTAAGCCTACTATGTAAATTTTCATTATCATCAACGTCAGTTTACTTAACATCATATCTACCTTCAGCTATCATGTCTGTCTTCTGTCCATTTATCATGTTATAAGTCTGAAGTCATACACTGTCTCACTTCCAATATAGTAACTTACACTCAGTGGAGATATGAGGTTCACCAACAAGCGTAGCATTGATGTACACATACACTATTTTCTGGGCTCCTCTGCCTCCGCCAGAGACACCTTGAATTCTCACTGTGTAGTTAGTATTTGAGACAAGATCTTGAATCTGCAAGTGTATAAAATTCTAATATGGTATGAAAGTGTACCTCTCAAGAAAAAATCTAAATTCATTTGCTCTTTTCAGTGTAGATACTCTTTTGCTGTTGATTAAGTCTAGGATGCTAAGTCGTAAGATCAACTATAAAACTTTTCCTGCCAATCAACATACTGAAAAACCAGTTGCAAATTAGTTGAGTTACTCATCTTTGAATACTGAGCCTACATTCTGACAGGATAAGAAAAGTAAAAGCATTGTATGGCTGTCTTTCCACAGAAGTTGTGGAGTTATCTTTAGGGAGTCAGAAGTGGAATGTGTACAGCAGTAATGGGTGAAGAAATAAGGAAAAGGGCAGACACAAGTATGTAAGAGGTGGAATTATAGGTAGTAACCTGGTGAGGATGAAGAGGGTATTATATGAAAGGACCAACAAGTACAGAGTACAGAATGAAAGTAGGAGTACAATAAGAACAGCTGAAAAGTAAATGTTAGGAAGCCGAAAAGAAAGACAGAAGGATTTTTTATTAGGGATGAAAATATTTAGGACCTAACCAAAGTAAAATAAATGTGAATGATGCAGAGATAGTGAAAGGGCTACGTTGGTACAATATATATATATATATATATATATATATATATATATATATATATATATATATATATATATATATATATATATATATATATATATATATATATATATATATATATATATATATATATATATATATATATATATATATATATATATATATATATATATATATATACACACAAAGAATCAATTCTGGACGAGAGGAATGTTACTCTTCAACTGGGATATTCGATGCATAGTCCTTCTTCAAGACCTGCATATATTTTGCAGTTTTCTCCAATGCCTTTTTGGGATACTAAATATCAAGAAATTCCCTTCCTTCTATTCATATCTAGGGCTTCCTCGGACAGGCACCGAGAAATAATACATTTTAATCTCTGGCTGTTGAAGACTTACTCTTGGAAAAAGATACTTTCCCCCAGTGGAAGCGGAACTTTCTAGCCATCGTGTTTTTCCAAGAGGGTTTCATTTACCATTGCTTTATCTCTTTCCAGACGATGGAGGCTTGAAGCCTCCGAAAACTCCAAGGCTTAAAGAAAATTGTGTCAAAGAGTCAATTCTGGGCGAGAGGAATGTTACTCTTCAACTGGGATATTCGAAGCACAGTCCTTCTTCAAGACCGGCATATATATTGCAGTTTTCTCCGATGCCTTTTATGGATACTAAATATTATGAGATTCCCTTCCTTATATATATATATATATATATATATATATATATATATATATATATATATATATATATATATATATATATATATATATATATATATATATATATATCTATATATATATATATATATATATATATATATATATATATATATATATATATATATATATTATATATATATATATATATATATTATATATATATATATATATATATTTATAATTTTTCGACCTACTTAAATCGTCTGGTTGTTGCAAGGGAGGGAACTGGCTTATTGGGAGGTGGAAGCTGGAGAGGCAGGTGCTGAGGAGACTGGGGCAGGTGAGTCTGGAGAGGAACACGAGTATACTGCAGATAATGGAGGTACTGGGACAGGGAGTCTATAGAGGTAGAGGCACCTGAGGTAGAGGGTACAAGATCTCTTGGTGGGGGCTCTACATTCACGAAGAATTGGTCAAGGCAAGTCTGGAAGGATGCCCTCTTCTTCTCCTCATATATTTCCTTGTAACACCGAAGTGCATCATTGATCCCACTCTCGACCTTAGTGTACCTGGCAACGTTGGGGTCCTGAGCCTCGAGCTGCCAAGATTTCCTATACCAGGGCAAATGTTTCTTCCAATTCCGTGGTTGTGAATCTCTTGGGCTCTGGGCTTGGTATTTCTTCATCCTCTTCAATCATCTGCTTCTCCAGTTGAATGAGGTCCTTGGCAGATAACTAATTGCCATTAGATTCCAGAAGGTCTTTTACATCATCAGCTTCCACCTTCAACTCAAGCTCCTTGGTCAGGGCAACTGAGTACTTGGTTACAGCCTCAACTGTCTCCTCAAAGCATCAGAAGTCATTCACAAAATAGGGGCATGCTTTTAACCATACCCTATTCAAGTTCGTCTGCCTCACTTCCTCCCAAGCATCAGCAATTTTCTTCACAGCATGAAAACAATTGTACGACTTCTAGATGTCCTTGAAACTTTATGGTCTGGTGCTATTTTCTCCTCCTTGGTGATGTATGTACAACTAGGCATACGCTTCCAGAATAAGCCAGTCTTATTCACGTTATTGCCCTTTGACGTAACGGCAAAATGACGTAACTTGGAACAAAGTTCTACATGGACATACTATATATATATATATATATATATATATATATATATATATATATATATATATATATATATATATATATATATATATACACCTAGTTCACGTTTTACTCGTGTTTATAATCCGCAAAATTGGAATAACATGCTTAAAAAATAATGGTAAAACAATACGAAATTCGCGAATAATGCCCATTGAAAAAAATTCGAATACAAAATTTTCATTTTAGTAAATAATCGATCGCCTCGCATCAAGAACAAACAGCAAACAAACTTTCGATATACTGTAATATCGTCAGGGAAATAGCGTGCGAGGGTGCATCAGCTGATACGGAAGCGGCAAAACATTTGCGGATAGAGGTTCGTTCTCCCACTCCTCCTTCT
>JAXCGZ010004880.1:15000-27035 GCA_037179515.1 Halocaridina rubra | reverse complement strand
TGATTGGCAGGACTAGATGTCACTTGATTTCATTGGCAGAATTGGATGTCAAGCCACGCCCTGCCCCTGGGGGTATTTCAAGAGCCACCCAGGGCAGAGACAGTTAGTTAGAACTTTGCCCGGGGCACGAATAGATCATAGATTGTGATAGTCATAGGGTGGGGGGCATTGAGGTGTCGAAGTTGTGTTGTACTCTAGAATAAATATAAGCAAAGGAATCACTGCTTGTCCATTCTTACCTTGTACCCGTCTGGTACTAATAATTATAACATAGTAATTTAACATTACGTCAGTGGTGACAAACGGTGAGATAACCCAGTCATCTTACAAAGTGTGAATTCAAATGGAAGTCCAAAATTCATACGACAACTTGGTGGCAGCGCAGTACGGATCATCACGCCTGGAAAACATACAAAGAGACTCTCATATCAGAAGAAACCAGTGCAAAGAAAAGAAAATAAGAATGGCAAAAGCAGAAATCCAACATCTCCCAATTCAAGAAATGAGTGACGAGGCCAAACACCGGAGAATTCTCGAACTGGAGGAGCAAGTGCGGCGCCTACAAGCACGCGCCGACGCCGCTCCGTCGAGAAGGAACCCGGTCGACGTCGACACCCCCGACAGTGAAACCGACGCCTCAAACATCGACGAACAGCCGGCCGCTCCGAACCCCGTGGTGACACAGGGAACGCAGCAGGCCATGCCCCCACCCCGTGCCCTGGTTGTAAAGACGCCTCGAGTCAAAAATTCACTTTTATACCTCGACGGCGCAAATGTAAAAGACCAAAATCATATGTGACAATATCTTTACTACGATCAACCAGGGCACGGGGTGGGGGCATGGCCTGCTGCGTTCCCTGTGTCACCACGGGGTTCGGAGCGGCCGGCTGTTCGTCGATGTTTGAGGCGTCGGTTTCACTGTCGGGGGTGTCGACGTCGACCGGGTTCCTTCTCGACGGAGCGGCGTCGGCGCGTGCTTGTAGGCGCCGCACTTGCTCCTCCAGTTCGAGAATTCTCCGGTGTTTGGCCTCGTCACTCATTTCTTGAATTGGGAGATGTTGGATTTCTGCTATTGCCATTCTTATTTTCTTTTCTTTGCACTGGTTTCTTCTGATATGAGAGTCTCTTTGTATGTTTTCCAGGCGTGATGATCCCACCGCTGCCACCAAGTTGTCGTATGAATTTTGGACTTCCATTTGAATTCACACTTTGTAAGATGACTGGGTTATCTCACCGTTTGTCACCACTGACGTAATGTTAAATTACTATGTTATAATTATTAGTACCAGACGGGTACAAGGTAAGAATGGACAAGCAGTGATTCCTTTGCTTATATTTATTCTAGAGTACAACACAACTTCGACACCTCAATGCCCCCCACCCTATGACTATCACAATCTATGATCTATTCGTGCCCCGGGCAAAGTTCTAACTAACTGTCTCTGCCCTGGGTGGCTCTTGAAATACCCCCAGGGGCAGGGCGTGGCTTGACATCCAATTCTGCCAATGAAATCAAGTGACATCTAGTCCTGCCAATCAACGCCAGGTTCAAAGTGGAATCCCGCCTACTTCCGGGGAGGAGCTATTGGGCATCTCTCCAGGGCATGTACTTACGTACGGGCCACAAGTTTGTGTTTCTTGTGGTTTAGGAAATGGCTAACTTCCTGGCCTTTCCCCCGGTACTCGATGCCAGATCCTAAGTCTCACGGTTCCGGTCATATATCTCCTTGACACTTTCTACAAACATTGTAATAAAATATCTGTGCCCTCGACCAACCGTTACCCCTCAAGATCTGTTACAAGTTTCAGATTCTGGCTTCAGCATGACGGACTGGCTTCAGCATGACGGAAGTCATGCGACACTCTCTCACACACACACACACACACACACACACACACACATATATATATATATATATATATATATATATATATATATATATATATATATATATATATATATATATATATATATATATATATATATATATGTATGTATGTATGTGATTACCTAATTGTGATTACCTAATTGTGTTTACGGGAAAGAGCCCAAAGCTCGTATCTTCCCGTCTCCTGATCGGTTCCATTTTTAGACTTAGTGATACTTATCATACCTGTCCTTAAAACTATGGATTGAGGTAGCATTAACTACCTCCTCGCTTAGCGAATTCCAATTATCAACTACTCTTACACTGAAAAAGTATTTCCTTACATCCTGCAAACAAGTTTTCTTCCGAAGCTTCAAACTATGACCTCTAGTTCTAGAGCCAGCCATATCGAAATATCGATCCCTATCCACTCTATCATAACCATGAAGGAATTTAAAGACTGTCACCATATCCCCCCTTACTCTTCTAGCTTCGAGTGATGGCAAGTCTAATTCCCTCAGCCTCTCATCATAACCGAGATTGCGTATTTCTGGCACCAGTTTTGTGGCATGTCTTTGAACTTTTTCAAGCTTAGCTATGTGCTTTTTCAAGTGCGGATTCCAAAAGGGGGCTGCATATTCGAGTTTTGGCCTCACATAGGTTACATAAATATTTCTGAACATTTCCTTGTCCATGTGCCTGAAGGCTACCCTTACATTTGATAAGAATGCATATGCTGCCCTTACTACGCCATTTATATGTATTTCTGGAGACAAATCTGCCAATATGCTTACTCCTAGATCTCTCTCATTTTCTGTCTCCTGAAGTTGTACTCCAGCCACCGAGTAGTCAAGCTTGGGCCTTCTTGCACTTGTACCCATTCTCATTACCTTACATTTTGAGGTACTGAATTTCATTAGCCACTTTTCTGACCACTCATGCAGATTATTTAGATCCTCCTGAAGTTCTCTACCATTGTTCTCGTTTTTTACTTTCTTCACAATCTTTGCATCATCTGCAAACATATTCATGAATGAATTTACAGACTCTGGTAGGTCATTTACATATACAAGGAACAAAAGTGGCCCTAAAACTGAACCCTGTGGAACTCCACTACTAACTCTTCTCCATTCAGACACTGAGTGTCTTACTCTAACCCTCTGTTCCCTTCCTTCTAAGTAAGTTTTTATCCATTCCAAGACATTTCCACCTATTCTAGCCATTGATTGCAGCTTCCTAATAAGTCTCCCATGTGGAACAGTGTCAAACGCTTTCTGGAAGTCTAGGAATATGCAATCTGCCCAGCCCTCTCTTTCCTGTAAGATTTGGCTTACCTCATCATAAAATTCTAATAAGTTTGTTACTGTTGATCTTCCTTCTCTGAAGCCATGTTGCCTCACTGACAAAAAGTTGAAGGATTCCAAGTGAAGAGAGATATGTTTCCTTAGTAGTTTCTCCATAACTTTGCAAACTATGCTGGTCAAGGAAACTGGTCTATAGTTCAGAGCCGTATCCCTCCTTCCCTTTTTGAAGATAGGTATCACATTTGCTTGTTTCCAGCATCTTGGAATCTCCCCCGACTCCAATGACTCCTTAAATATGATACTTAGTGCCACTGATATTGTGTTTGCGCATTTTTTAAGCACATGAGGGGATATGTCATCAGGACCTGTAGCTTTATGAACATCTAAATCCATCAGCGCTTTGCATACCTCTGTGGCTGTAAGGTTGATGTTCTCTAATACCGGCCCTTGAGCTTCTATCACTGCAATCTGAGGGGGTGGGGTATTTTCTACTGTAAATACTGACTGAAACTCCTTGTTCAATTCTTTGCAGATCTCTTCGTCCGTCTCAGTGATGCTTCCATCCGCCCTCTTTAGCCTTAAAACCTGTTCTTTTACCTTCAGTTTTCCTCTGATAAAGCTGTGGAAAAGCTTGGGATTTTCTTTCGCCTTCCTGGTGATGTCCCTCTCATAATCTTTCTCTGCCTCTCTCCTTTTACTTAGGTAGTCATTTCTTGCTCTTTTGTAGGTTTGCCAGGCATTTATGTTTTTTCTCCTCCTATACCTTTTCCAGCATTTGTCTCTCCACTCCTTAGCTCTTTTACACCCATTATCGAACCATTTCTCTCTGGCATGAATTACACCTACTTTGGTGACAGGTATGCAGCAATCTACAATCTTCCCATATTTCTCACAAAAGATGTCATACATTTCTTGTACAGATTTGTTGTAAAATAAGGTTCTCCAGTCAATAACTGCAAAAAGCTCATTCATTTTGATGTAATCTCCTTTCTGATAGTTCCTCCTCATGTCCTCAGTGCCTCTACTCTCAGGAAGAATGTCTTCAATGATATACTCCATCAACAACACACAGTGGTCACTCTTTCCAATTGGTGGTTCATACTCAATATTTTCAATATCCAACACATTATCTGTGAACACCAGATCAAGTAGTGATGGCTCATCCCCACCCCTGGCTCTTGTTGGTTCCATTACATGTTGGTGTAGGAAATTCCCTTGTACGCAATCTAGGAATCTTGCCCCAAAGGAGTCCTCACCACTGTGTGGGTCAAGATTTATCCAATCTATCTCTTTATGATTAAAGTCTCCCATAATCAAAATCCTACATTTTTTCTCCCGCGCCATGTTAACAACTGAGTTTATGACTTCAATCGTACCTATATGACTTTCCTCATAAATTTCAAGCCTATTTTGGTTCCTTGGTGGGTTGTATACAACAGTTATTATAATGCTCTCTGACCCAGTATTTATGCGAGCAACAAGAAATTCCCTGAACTCACTTTCTATAGCCAAGTTTATCTCTTCAACTTGAATCCTCTCACTTATGAGCAGTGCTATCCCTCCACCAGTCCTCTCAGATCTTTCGACCCTTAGTATTCTGAAGCCCTTAGGAAAAACTGTGACACTGTTTATGTCCTCACTCAACTTAGTCTCTGTAATTGCTACTATATCTGCCTTACTGTTGTGAATCCTATCTTTTAATTCTACTGCCTTACCAGCTAATCCATCAGCATTTGTGTATAACAATCTTAATGAGGCCCCATCCCCTGATCTTCTGTCATTATCTTCTTTATCTCCCCTTTGTCTGGAAGTATTCCGTAACGAAAATTTTTCTTCTCTTCTTCATTTCTTTCATCATTTAACCTTCTTGCCTCTTGCAACAAGTTTTTGATCTTTCCCATCTCTTCCTGTGTTCTGTATCGTCTAATGAACACTTCTTTGCATTCTTGAAGGTCTTTTAGACTTTTTTTTCTCAACAATATTTCCCTACATGTCTCCCCTCTCTCAAAGGTTACTTTTGTTGGTCTCGGCTTTCCTTCCCTCGAATATTTACCTAGTTGGTGTATGTTTACAATATCCTCAGGACCACATACTACTCCAAGCTTTCTTATCAGGTCTACAACCCTAGCTTTATTTTCTTCAAGTCTCCCCTGCCATGTTGGCTCCTGGGATTCACTTATGCCTGAGATTACCACTGTCTTCTCCTTATCAAGTGCCTGTCTGATGAGTGGGTTTGCCCTTTCCATCACAACGTCTTTCATGTATGTATGTATGCACATACACAAAGAGCAGTACTAAATACACACAGAGTAAGAAATAGAAGCATTTGGGACGCAGTGGAGTATTCCCGGACAAGGAGAGCAACAAGGTGACCTCTTTACAAATTAAAAGGTAGGTCTGGTCAGAGGTCAGGCGGCAGGTAGCCACTGGAGACATACAGGTAGAATTACACCTACAACAACGAGGAAAAAAATGGCTGTCGTGGGGTGGGGAGTGGGGGTGAGGGAAAATATACATATTCTACAGGGTGTCCACAAAGTCTGGGTACATAGGAAATTTCACTACGTAGGCCTATTCAATCGAGTTCACCTGAATTTTGTAAAGCGCATCAAATTATGCATTGAAAATGATGGAAATCATATTGGAAATATTATTTATTAACATTAGATTTAAATAAAATTGTTTTGTTTTAAAAGTATGCGTTAATCTCGTGTGTACCCAGACGAAGTCTGGGTACACACGAGATTAACACATACTTTTAAAACAAAACAATTTTATTTAAATCTAATGTTAATAAATAATATTTCCAATATGATTTCCATCATTTTCAATGCATAATTTGATGCGCTTTACAAAATTCAGGTGAACTCGATTGAATAGGTCTAGATAGTGAAATTTCCTAGGTACCCAGACTTTGTGGACGCCCTGTATATATCAGGTACAGATAACAACTCCAAGCACATTAAGTAACCCCGTAAATTGCATGGTTAGGATAGGTTAAGTTAGGCTAGAATAGGTCAGATTGGGCATTGACCTAACTTAACCTAAGCTAACCTAACCTTGCAATTTACGGGATTATTCAATGTCGTTAATTTTACTTGATCCCATATTTAGTTTAATAAATCTATGTTAAAACACACATATACAACATACCTATAAAATGGTCGTAATCCCTACTGCAAGGAATGGCCGAGTCAAGGCACATAATCACCAGAAACTAATATTACTAGAGCTTTCCTCGCTCCTTGGAGATATGGGGCCGCCACAATTCCCAATCACCACCCTTCTTGGGTCATCCACAGGGTAATTGGGCAAGCATCCTCTGCCGCGAGACCCGGCAGCAGCAGCTGCATCCGCTATGCGAAAACACAACTGACGCGATATTTAGTATGTTTGCATATGCTAAAATATCACTTTTACAATTATTATTTCATATATCATATATGGGACACTTGCATGAGTTTAAAAAAAAAAAAAAAAAAAAAGGCTTTATGTTCAAATATATACAGTTTTACAAAACTTCTTTTCTTTCACAAGTCACCACAGTTTTCACAAATTAAAAAAATACAAAAGTTATTTCCTTTTTCACGTCAATAGAATTTTTACAAATATATTGCAACAATTTCACTTATATGGCAATTTTAATGTCAGCAAAACATTCTTTGAAAACAGATATTATTGTCCAAATTATTAATATAATTACTATTATTATTATTATTATTACTATTATTATTATTATTATTATTATTATTATTATTAAAAACATGACACTACTCCATGTGGAATTATTATTATCATTATTGTTATTATTATTATTATTATTATTATTGTAAACACCGTGTCTTTGTACATTAATTACATTATTGAATTTTTACCGTTTTATGTCTCACAATTATTCCCCATTCGAATGGGGTTTAAGAGACAGCTTGGAGCTGGGGAATTAATTATGGATATCTAAACACCCCGAGGAGGGATCGAACTCGCGAATATCAGTCTTTTCACTTTCGGAATCGCGCTCACTACTACTGAGCTATCAAGGCCCGATTGAATATTAATTATTGATGGTAGAACCAACTTGAACCTTACATAATTATCAATTAAAAAAAAGAAGCCATATAGTTTTATAATTACAATAATTATAAAAAAAACAATTGTTCTAATTAATGTGATTGTCATTATTATAATAATAATTATTATTATTATTTACTATTACTACAACTATTCTACTTCTTCTTCTTCCTCTTCTTCTTCTTCTACTTCTTCTTCCTCTTCTTTTTCTTATTATTATTATTATTATCATTATTATTATCATTATTATTATTATAAAAAAGAAATAATACAGCATTTTGACTCACAATTAGTCCAATTAGACTGAAGGCGGGCACACACACACACACACACACACACACACACACCACACACACACACACACACGATATTTTGATATGGCTGGCACTAGAACTAGAGGTCATACTTTGAAGCTTCGTAAGAAAACTTCTTTGCAGGATGTAAGGAAGTACTTTTTAGTGTAAGAGTAGTTGATCATTGGAATTCGCGAAGCGAGGAGGTAGTTAATGCTAACTCAATCCATAGTTCTAAGGACAAGTATGATAAGTATCACTAAGTACAAAATGGAATCGATCAGGAGACGGGAAGTTACGAGCTTGGAGCTCTTTCCCGTAAGCACAATTAGGTATTATATATATATATATACACACACACACACACACACACACACACACACACATATATATATATATATATATATATATATATATATATATATATATATATATATATATATATATATATATATCCACTCTATTCCCTCTCTAACGCTCAGAAAAGTTATAAGTTGGCTTGGCATATAGGTAACTAGCTAAATGTAACTTCCAGCCATTAGCTTGATTGAAAAACACAATTGGCGTTTATTGATGTGCTAGCTTCGCATCCCCGATAATTCTCGCCAACACTCTTTAATTATGCGTTACGGGAACATGTCACCCAACACTCGCTTTACAAAAAAATTACTCCAACATCTAAATGCTTTTCAAAACCGTCGACGGCAGGTCAAGTGGATAGGAGAGAGAGAGAGAGAGAGAGAGAGAGAGGACGTATGTAATTATACATATTGCTCGGTATCGAAAGATACAGTAGACTTAGCGATAATAAAGTTTTCTGTATGCATTTATGAACGGGCGCGCCCACACACACACACACACACACACACACACATATATATATATATATATATATATATATATATATATATATATATATATATATATATATATATATATATATGTATGTGTGTGTGTGTGTGCGTGTGTGTGTGCGCGTAGGAGGACTGTCTTATTTTCTCAAGTCACAAGACATCATGCTGCAACTATATGCTTTGCAGATGAAGTAGAGAGAGAGAGAGAGATTCTCCCATAGAGGTAACAGATATCTTGGCCAGAGTCTCGGGAAAAGCACCAAGGAAGCTTGCATAGCAATACTGCAAGAAACAATTACCGAATATCATTTCTTGCGAAGAGATATGTTACTTACATGGAAGCTCATACCTTTAGTACATTGTATGAATCCTCTTTAATGCTCTGCCTTTATATATATATATATATATATATATATATATATATATATATATATATATATATATATATATATATGGGAAGAGCATTAGAAAGGACAACATAAAGTACTTAGTCTCAAAGCACACTACCTCAAATATCCTCGCTGAAGAGACTGTATAGAAAGCACTTATCCTATAGAGGTAACAAACACATCTTTTCAGATATGGTTTCTTGGCAACAGTTTCTTGAATACTTTTAATGAAAGTTTCGAAGACCAGAAGCCTCCATCGTCATGCAGTCAAGGAAACACAGATGAAGAGAACATTCTTTGATAAAAGACGAAGGTACGAGAGCTCTCTCTATACATTCTTCAACGGTGACATTTGAGGCATAGTGTTTTGAAACTTGTGTAAATTATGCAGTTCTCTTTGTCGGTATTCATATATATATATATATATATATATATATATATATATATATATATATATATATATATATATATATATATATATATATATATATATATATATAGATAGATAGATAGATAGATAGATATATAGATGGATAGATATTCTCTTCTTTCTGTACATACACACACAAATTTAAATTTTCCTACAGCCTCCGCCCACCGTCCTCCGATGGTTAATGGTATCCAACCATACATGAGCGCGCGCAAGAGCTCTTTCCTCATGAATTAAAAGCTTTGAGCGTAAACATGAAACTACCCCAGGGGGAACAGGGTGGGTACTAGAGATAGGGGAATATAAAAGGGGAAATGAAACAATGGAATGGGGGGGAGAAGGCTGTGTGGGGGTAAGAGAGAGAGAGAGAGAGAGAGAGAGAGAGAGAGAGAGAGAGAGAGAGAGAGAGAGAGAGAGAGAGCTTGCCAATGGCACAATAACTCCCACACCCATGGAAAACGTCACGTAAGGTATATTTCCGTATTGGCAACAGTTGTCCGTCTCCCTCCTCACTATTATACCGAAAATTCTCCAGCGCTTTTATTTTAGCGACTGCGTATCCTTGGCACCCAATCGCCAATATTAGTACTCGCTAATTTACATGTAGAGGGAATATTTCAATATTAAGTTTGCTTACCATCAGTGGAACCGAATAATAAATGAGAGAGAGAGAGAGAGAGAGAGAGAGAGAGAGAGAGAGAGAGAGAGAGAGAGAGAGAGAGAATCACATTAGATTTATATTCAAAATAAACATAAATATAACATTATATCTTATCGGGATGGTATAATATTTGCATAGTTTCATGTGTCACTGTTAGTCCCCCATTCGAATGGAGGTATACACAGACCTGCTGGAGCTGGGGGATTATGGGTGGATGATGCTGTTACAATGTAAACAATAAATTACACACACACACACACACACACACACACACACATATATATATATATATATATATATATATATATATATATATATATATATATATATATATATATATATATATATATATATACACACACACACACACACACACACATATATATATATATATATATATATATATATATATATATATATATATATATATATATATAATAATGATAATAATAATAATAACAGCTCTATCTGTGTTGAACAGATGATCCTTGGACAAATGAACGGGTAAAAAACCTAATGTTTGATTACGTTAGCGATGTAAGAAAGAAGCAATGAGCGTGGATCTAATATTCTAAAACAGTCAATTTTGAATGAAGTTCTCGCGGAATAGAACCATAATACGTGGTCACAGTCAAACATATATTTTACTTTTTTTTTATTTAATATGGTGACTGGTATACAACCAAAAGTAGTCTCCGTGGCAAAATGGTAGCGTCCGAGACTCTGAGGCGGCAGGTCGAGGGTTCGCGCCCCGTCACGGACTGAGGTTAGTATGGGCATACACTCAGGGTAACGATTATATCTGCCAAAACAAGTCCTTCGCAAGAAGGCAGCCGTCCTAGCCCTTAGTAGAAAAGGGAGTTCGTGACGTAAAACCGAAACCAACCAACCAAACTGGTATACAACCAAAGTTTTGTCGTATACTTTAAGATCCTAAACAAGAAAAATTGTCGCAGTAAAGTTACGTTATGCTGGATGCGATTATCGCTCAACGATGATCGTTTATGGCTCAACGATGATCGTCAGACGAATGTCTAGAGCACTAATTCTCCGTTTTTGAATGGGGTTGTTTTGCTACGAGCGACTGTCGCGGGTACGTTTTATTCGATGCGATTATCGCTCAACGATGATCGTTCATGGCTCAACGATGATCGTCAAACGATTGTCTAGAGAACTAATTCTCTGTTTTTGAATGGGGCTGTTTTGCATCGAGCGACTGCCGCGGCAGTCCGTGTTACCATCAAGGAAAACTTAATAAATCAATTTCTATCGCTTTCCGAATTTCAAAATTAAGAAATTAGTGTCGAAAGCTGCTTTGTGAGTTATGAAATTGCAAGATTAGAATTTTGGGTTGTCTGAAATTTAAATTTAAGAAATTAGATATTAGTTACTTTCGAAATTTAAAACTAATATATTAGTTTTTAAAGTTTTGCTAATTGCAAAGTAAAGGGGGGTTTACAGGGTCAAACGGTTCGTCGAACGCGGTTCGACAGACAAGTGTTTGAAGTAATGTTCGAACGTGTGAACGGGGTATTTGGTTGTCGAACACGTTCGACAAACGTGTTCGACAACCAAATACTCCCGTTCACAAGTTCGAGTATCACTTCAAACACTTGTCTGTCGAACCGCGATCGACGAACCGTTTGACCGTGTAAACCCCACTTAAGAAAATAAAATAAGAGAGCTTTTAATATTCTAGAGCTGGTAAAGAAATTTAATGCTATCTTTGAATTCCCATTTTGTGAAGATATGTAATAATTAATCTTCCTCACCTCGAAAAATATGGGATTATGATGAGCTATCTCGCTAGATTGGCTATGAAGCGGTTAATTTAGCGCCGGTGCTTGTAAATAGACCCGAAAAATTAAGGATATGAAAACAAAGATCTTACTATGAATCTGTTTACAAAATGAGATATTTGTTTTCTCAACTAAATCTGCTACTTCACATTATATAAATTTATACGGATATCAGAGGCCAAATCAAATAAAAAAAATTAAAACCTTTTTACCTTTTTTTTTGTCCTCTGCATTTTTTATAAGGAATTTTGTATTATTGATTATTATTATTATTATTATTATTATTATTATTATTATCATTATTATTATCTTTTTTTTTAAATGCTACAGGAGGTTATTTTGGAACAAACTCAAGGCTCCGATTTTAAG
>JAXCGZ010004880.1:0-10000 GCA_037179515.1 Halocaridina rubra | reverse complement strand
CCTAGACGAGGCGCGATCCCTCGACCTCACGAATGCGAGGCCTGCGCGTTACCACTGTACTAGCCAGGAGGCTTGTCGACACCTAATAATCTAAATTTATAATTACTATAGTACATACAGGTGATTGTAGGGATTAATTTAGGTTAAGTTAGGTTAGGTCACTGATATAGTTATTTGAATACAAGTCGGTAATGCGGGAGTTAGCAAAATGGGAATCGGGAATCTGGGAATCGAGAATCTGATATCAATTCACCTGTATATGCGTATGTTTTTAAGAATGTAACACCAGAACTAGCATAGAAAATGGGAGTGTTGTGACTTTTCAGATGTGAAGGGATAGTAAGAGATGTGTAACGAACATCCAAGAATATTCTGTGTAGATGTAGGCATAGGATAAAAACCGTTCTTGAAGGAGGACTTGAACGTCGAGCTGTCCTGACCAGTCCTGTTCAAGTTCAAAAGACCTCCATTTTGGTTATCTGTTCCAATATAAGGAATAGAGCCATATGTCTGTGACTCCCCTTCTCCTGGCCACTCTCTTGATTCATTAAAATGTCCGCCATATTTTTATTGTAATTTATGAATGTTTTGGTGGTGATGATTTCTTACACTAATATGCGATTTTTTATATCAAGTCTGCAAGTGTGTATGAGATAGATCGATAGATAGACGGATAGATATATAGATAGATAGATAATAGAGAAGAGAGAGAGAGAGAGAGAGAGAGAGAGAGAGAGAGAGGAGAGAGAGAGAGAGAGAGAGAGAGAGAGAGAGAGAGAGAGAGAGAGAGAGCACATGTAATGACTTCTATATGCTACACTTCATGCGATTCCTCATCTCCGAGTCTTCCAAACTTAGTTAAATTTCCGAGATGTAAAAATGCGTATACGCACATTCGGCTACGTATTACAATGGAATGGCGGATTCCATGTGGCTCCCCGTCTCCTGTTCATGAATATTCAGTCTCTATTCCCAATAAAACTCATAATATAACGATTAATCCACGCTTAAAAAGGCACAAAAGTATACAATAAATGCTTAGAATTTTCACCCTCCACCAGGCCTCATCAGAATAACGCCCCTGATGAGGCCCGCTGGAGGGTGAATTTAAGTATTTACTGATCCCTATTATGCCTATCTAAGTAATCTTTGTATATCTGTCTCTGTGCCATAAATATTACATATTGATGAACTCATAAATTTTAAGTGAAAAGATCACCAATCGTGCTTCTTCGCCTCCTAGCCATCCAAATGCAGTTACTAATGCCTATTTAAAAAATTAATTGATTAAAATAATCAATGGTATCGGAATATCATTATCTCCGGCAAAAGTAATTTATATCACTAATAAATATAAAGTAACTGCAACGGCAATATTTGTGATAATAATAATAATAATAATAATAATAATAATAATAATAACAATAATAATAATAAATAATAATATAATACTACTGCTGCTGCTGCTGCTACTACTGCTACTACTACTCCTCCTAGTAATAATGGTAATAACAACTACATCAACAACTACATCAATATTAATAATAATTATAATAATAATACTAATAATAATGCTAACAATAATAATAATAATAAATAGAAGAAGAAGAGGAAGAAGAATCAAGCAAATTAAGGAAATGTAAAACTATAAAAATAGAGGCTAAATCTTGAACAGAGGATAAATATATTAACATATAGAATGCAGTCCCCCTGTACGATATATTATCAATAAAGATTTATTCCTCCTCCTGTCTTCCCTAACTCTTATGACCTTTCTTCCTTCAAAAAAAAAAAAAAAAACTGATCTATCATGCTCTCAGGGCCTAGTTCTGCCATATATCTAGGGCTTCATTTCTTTGCCTATTCTTTCAGCCTAGCCTTGTCCATCAGTTTCTAAATTCACATCTCTATGATTTATTGGTTATTGGTGTCCGGGCCCGATATGGGAAACTTTCTTTGACCGGCAAGGTGTTTGTTGTTTAAGTAGTCACCGTGGCTCAAGCGGTAGCGTCCGCGACTTTGAGGCGTCTGGTCGAGGGTTTGTGCCCCGTCACGGTCTGAGGTTAGCAAGGGCATGCACTCAAGGTAACGATTACATATGCCAAAACAAGTCCTTCGCAAGAAGGCAACCGTCCTAGCCCTTGGTAGAAAAGGGAGTCCGTGACGTAAAACCGGAACAACAACACCTAAGATGGATAAACTTGCAATGTGTTGACGAATTAAAAGACTGATCTGTCATAAAACAAAAATCTTCGTTTTATGAATCACTATTACTCCCCATTATGGGGGTGGATAGAGACAAAGTGGGACTGGGGAATTAAGACTGGATGCCCTTACTATCACCCCACGGCTGGCTCGATCGCGTTCTCTGGCTTTATTAGCCACTGTCTCATGAACAGTCGAATTAAGTACATCATCTGGACAAAGCGAAGCCATATTAATCTTTCTTTAAATAATAAAACATATTAGTTTTATTAATTTAACATATTCTCGCTATCAAGTCTTCCTTCAGTTACGGGTCTGTTACTCTAACTACATCTACACTATATATTCTGGTGTGTTCGTTACACATCTCGCACTATCCCTCGACATCTGACAAGTCACAACACTTCCAATCTCTGTATTTCTTTCCGTTTATTGAATATATTCTTGGTGTCCCAGCCCGTTGAGCGCAAATTTTCTTTGCCCGTCTCCGGTAAGACACTCATGAAAAACAATATGATCTTTATATATATATATATATATATATATATATATATATATATATATATATATATATATATATATATATATATATATATGTGTGTGTGTGTGTGTGTGTGGTGTGTGACACCGGGATAGGCAAGAAAATTGCTTGCATCAGGCCCCGACATCAAGAAAACATTAAGACGAATAAAAAGTAAAAGCTTAAGAACAAGGCAGAAATAAGAGAATGATACACAATAGGAAAAGGACAGGCTGAAAGAATAGTCGAAGTTATGATTAAAAAAAAAAAAGAAAGAAGCAAGAAGACTCTCAGTAACTGCCTATTCACAAGCCTTGATCACAAGACCTTGGACAATATATGCAGAATAAAGGTTTTTTTTTTCCTCCTGAAAATTTACTCATAAATTGTTCTCAAGGCAAACAGGAGTATATAGGAACGGGTTCCCGGGAGGCTAAATACAGAAAGAAATAATTAAATAATAATAAATAAATAAATAAAATATATGAAGAAAACGCTAGTTTTCAGAAGGTTGAGTTAACGGCATGGCAGCATATGTGACTAAGCTATAATAATAATAATAATAATAATAATAATAATAATAATAATAATAATAATACACACACACACACACACACACGCACACACACACACACACACAATATATATATATATATATATATATATATATATATATATATATATATATATATATATATATATATATGTAGTCATCGTGGCTCAAGCGGTAGCGTCCGCGACTCTGAGGCGTCAGGTCGAGGGTTTGCGCCCCGTCACGGTCTGAGGTTAGCAAAGGCATGCACTCAGGGTAACGATTACACTTGCCAAAACAAGGCCTTCGCAAGAAGGCAACCGTCCTAGCCCTTGGTAGAAAAGGTAGTCCGTGACGTAAAATCGGAACAATATATATATATATATATATATATGCAAAAGTAAATAAAATCACATACCAGCAAGCATATATGTAAGTATTATATATGAGATGCATCATAACTTCTCACGCAAAGTCCAACGAGGTTACAATAATAATAATAATAATAATAATAATAATAATAATAATAAAAATAATAATAATATTAATAACAATAATCCATATCTATTCAGATACCAAAGTCATATTTCCCCTTATAAAGGGAGTGGCTGAGTCACAGAAAATACTCTGACTTCATGTGGGAAGTAAATACAGAGGAGGGGATTCCCTGTCCCCTCAATCCGCCCCATTTAGCAGACTTTTAGGACACGCAGGGGAACACGGGGGAAGTATTCTTACCCCCCTTCCTCATAGGAAATATATATATATATATATATATATATATATATATATATATATATATATATATATATATATATATATATATATATATATATAATAATAATAATAATAATAATAATAATAATAATAATTATAATAATAATAATATATAATGATAATATTAATGTCAATAATAATAATAATAATAATATAATAATAATAATAATACTATAAAAAATATAAGTAAAAATAATAATAATACGAATTCAACTTGATATGAAATCGAACTCTCAACCATTAATAGAGAAAACAGAATCAATGCAATCGGAGGTTAACATTACCACACGAATGCAAAACACTGCGTTGAGGAAGAAGAGATTGAATGCACGAAAGGAGAATTCATCAACTCTTGGATTGAAGGACAACTGACTCAACTCAACTATATCCATTTCCATTTCTTAAGAAAATATTTTTTTTTCCTATTATTTTCACCAATGATTTTTGTTCCGGTTTTACGTCACGGACTCCCTTTTCTAGCAAGGGCTAGGACGACTGCCTTCTTTCGAAGGACTTGTTTTGGCAGATGTAATCGTTACCCTGAGTGCATGCCCTTGCTAACCTCAGACCATGACGAGGCGCGATCCCTCAACCTGACGCCTCAGAGTCGCGGACGCTACCACTTGAGCCACGGTGACTACTATATTCACCAAGTATAAATAATTTTTTTTTTATACTTACATAACTATCCTCCCATATATATAAATATACACTGTAATGGGATGGCCAAGTCAAAGCATACATATTCTCCAGCAGTTAATGCACCCCAATTACTCCTCTTAACTCCTAAAAACCACAAGGAGTATTCTATCTTGGTGACTTCAAAGCTAAATTATGAAATTGTCTGATTTGTCATTTTACAAAATACCCATTTCATACACACACACACACACACACACACACACACACACACACACACACACACACACACACACACATATATATATATATATATATATATATATATATATATATATATATATATATATATATATATATGATACTCCGACTGGGACTCGACCCTAGGACACATAATTACTGTGCCAAGGCGCCTTGGCACAGTAATTATGTGTCCTAGGTTCGAGTCTCAGTCGGGGTAAAATATGACTTATGTTTTCACATATGGTAATGTGCTTATTTGATTATATATATATATATATATATATATATATATATATATATATATATATATATATATATATATATATATATATATATATATATTGTGTGACACTGGGACAGGCAAGAAAATTGTCCTCATCAGGCCTGGGCACGAAGAAAACATTAAGACGAAGAAAAAGTAGAAGCTTAAAGACAAGTCAGAAATAAGGGAATGATAAACAATAGGAAAAGGACAGGCAGAAAGAATAGTCGAAGTATTTGAGGACCAAGAGATACAGTAGGACTAGGCCCTAAGATGAAGATAGATCCGCTTTTTGAAAGAAGATAGGTCATAAGAATTAGGAAAGACAGAAGGAGGAAGACAGTTCTAAAGCCTGGAGGTGAATGAAAAGAAGCAGTCGCTGCACCGACCAATTCGCGAGCTACAAATCTCCACACAGCACCTGTGAGCAAAGGCCGTTTGGTCTTGGCAGTGGAAGGGGGATGCAACTCGCCAACTCATCAGAGCAGCAAAAAAAGAAGCAGCGATAGAATAGAGAAAGGGATGAAACCTTAAGGCGAAGAGAAAGAGAATCCAGATTGGAAGTAAGAGAAAGTTTATTTATGAATATGACTGCCTTAGGTGCAGCCTTATCAAGGATATAAATATAAGAAGAAGCACACCAGATGTGTGAACAGTATTCTAAGCAGGGACGGAAAAGACCTTTATAGATTTTAAGTAACTGTAAAGAGGAAAAGTAATGACGAAAAGGTACAGAACCCCCAATTTTTTGGATGCAGATTTAGAAACTTGTATTGTGATTCCTCCAAGACAAGTTATAGGCTATATTGATTCCTAATATGTTAATAAAAATTAAGAAGGTAAATTTCGCTAGTTTTGAGGATAATAGGGTTATCAGGAGAAGAAGATAAAGAGAGAGCCAGAAACTGTGTCTTGGAGGCATTGAATTCAACTATATTTTGAGTGCCCCACTCAGATACCCTCTGATATTTGGAGTTGAAGAGTAGAAGAAAGAGTGATACGAGACTGATTACGAGTAGCAGATGAAGGATGGGAAGAGAATTTGAGAGGAAAAATGAAGGGTAGAATCATCGGCAACTACAAATTAATAAGTGTACAACAAGAGTGATTTATATAAATATATTACTGGAGAGAGAGAGAGAGAGAGAGAGAGAGAGAGAGAGAGAGAGAGAGAGAGAGAGAGAGAGAGAGAGAGAGAGAGAGAGAGAGAGAGAGAGAGAGAGAGAGAGAGCAGCCCCTTTCCTGAAACTGGACTCCGTGGGAGGGAGTGTCGCTTAGAGTCATGTTCAATTTACCATAGAGCGGACTCAAAATATTTCAGCCAATAAAATAAATAAATCAAACAAAAATATAAATAATACCACAAAAATCTACATCTACCATCGGCCATTATTATTATTATTATTATTATTATTATTATTATTATTATTAGAGTTGGAAAGGCAATGACACCTTCAATAACCGAAAATAGAATGTCACAGTAGAAATTTAGTTTTTAATAATTATGCTTTCGGTTTTTGCTGAATGCATTTTCAAGATACCGATGTACGTCCTTGTTGTAGAAGTCTGTTTCTATTGTGTCACTGGAAGTAGAGCTCTACTACAAGAAAGTACATCGATTATCATGAAGATGGTTCCAGTGAAAAGCAAAAGCATGGAATGATGTAATGAATCATTAAACGCAAAATTTCTACTGTAGGGTTACTGTCTTCCATTATTATTATTATCATCATTATTATTATTATTATTATTTACCCTTGAGGAAGGAAGTAAGAATACTTCCTCCGTGTTCCCCTGCGTGTCGTATAAGTCGACTAAATGGGGCTGAGCGACGGGACTGGGAATCTCCTCCTCCGTACTTACTCCCCACAAAAAGTCAGAGCATTTTCTTTGACTCGGCCACCCCCTTATAAAGGGGAATATGTCTCTGGTATATATATGGATTATTATTATTATTATTATTATTATTATCATTTTCATCATTATGACTGCGGTTAAAATAAAAAAAAAAAAAAACGGGACTTGGAAAGGAATGAAAAAGACTAGCCAAGGCTTGGGACGGGTATATGCGAAAACCTATTTTGCAATATGTATAACAAGCCCTTCGATCTAGCGGTCCCACAAGGAGGGGGGGATGAACATCCCCTTTTGGGGGGGGTAAGAGTGGGAAATGGTGAATGGAATATGGCGGGATAGAAAGAAAAACACGTGGGAGGGGGATGGGGAGGATGGGTCATGTGTTCTTAACAATAAATCCTTTTACGGAGAGTGAACAGAAAAAAACTGTTTTGTTCATGCCATTAAAGTGCTTGCTTGTATCTCTCTCTCTCTCTCTCTCTCTCTCTCTCTCTCTCTCTCTCTCTCTCTCTCTCACACACACACACACACATAACAATAATAATAATAATAATAATAATAAAAATTGCAATGTTTTACGTGTCATAAATAGTCCCCATTCGAATGGGGATGGACACAGACATACTGTAGCAGGAGGATTATACACGCACACAAACACACACACACACACACACAGGAGTTTATATGCTTCAAGATACATACATGACTAAAATCTGGCACGGAGAATGCTTTTGAAGTATATTACTTTAAATTAATAATTGCAGAGTGCTCATCTGCTATTAATATATGTAAACCATAATATTATTAGTCTTAATATATAATCGCAGAGTGCTCTTCTGCCATAAATTAATTATTACACTATATTTCATTATTAATTACTTGCTATGATATTTAAAATTAATTGCAAATTCTATTAATATTTTATTTATACATAACCAAATAGATTGTAATGTTTATCAACTGCAATATGACTGGGAGTGCTCATGTGCACATGTCCCCATGTACAGTTATCTGAATAAATAAAAAAATGCACTCGTTACTTACTGAGAAGCATAATTACTATTATATATATATATATATATATATATATATATATATATATATATATATATATATATATATATATATATATATATATATATATAATATTAGCAAAAAAAGCAATACCTTAAAGAATCTGGTTTGCCGAGGAATCAAAGACATACCTGAAACAAAGAAAAATATTAGTTTTTACAATATATGACAAAAGACCAAATATTATATGGATAATGCCTCTGGTCGGGAATCGAACCTAGGATACATAATCAGTGTGCAAGGGAACTACCATCTACATCACATTGGCAGGCTTGGCGCACTGATTATGTGCCTTAGGTTCGAATCCCTACCAGGGGCAAAATATGTTTCAAGTTCTCTCGTACAAAAATGCGTTTGTGTGGTCATAAATACATAATTTTCGACCATCTGACATATAACAATCCCCTTAAAAGAAAACCTGTAATAATAATAATAATAATAATAATAATAATAATAATAATAATAATAATAATAATAATAATAATGTTCCGGTTTTACATCACGGACTCCCTTTTCTACCAAGGGCTAGGACGATTGCCCTCTTGCGAAGGACTTGTTCTGGCAGATGTAATCGCTACCCTGAGTGCATGCCCTTGCTAACCTCAGACCGTGACGGGGCGCGAACCCTCGACCTGACGCCTCAATTTTGAGGACGCTACCGCTTGAACCACGGTGACTACATAATAATAATAATAATAATAATAATAATAATAATAATAATAATAATAATAATAAGGCATAGAAAAGTATAGAAAAATCGGTGAAATTATATATAAAAAAAGACCATATCTATATTCAACCATATGTGAGTTTAATAAGTTTCGCTTAAAAATATATCTTCAAATCACAACTTCTCAGCAAATAGGCTCCATTGCATACAGAGAAGAGAGAAAAAATTTGCTACGATTACTTAAAATTACCTAAATTTGATCCTTACAGACATTTCCGAATATTACAGCCACATAGGTGTGTGGGTAAGTGTGAGTGTATGCGTGCGTGCGCAAGGGCAAATTTTGAAGCTTATGTTTTGGTTATACGTGAGACTGCAATTTTGCCACAGAAAGTACTTTAGTTTTTTTTTAATGACCGCACCCACAGCGCACGTCATGACTTTTCTTCAAGTTCCACGAACGCAGCCACAGACAGCTCCATAAGCTTTTAATTAATTCATGAACGCAGCCACAGAGTGCTACACGAATTTCTCAACAATTACACTGTCAGAGTACTACAAGCTTACTTAACACAGACACAAATTTCTCCATAAAGTTTTTATTTCTGCTTAATGAACGCAGACATATAGAGCTGAACTCATCATCACTTGCGTTTTATACAAGAGTGCTACGCGTACTGCATGAACACAGCCACAGTGAACACTATGTGATTCTTGAACAAAGCCACAGCCACAGTGAACACTATGTGATTCTTGAACAAAGTCACAGAGCACTGAGAGAGCTCTCACAGCATTTTATGAGGACCTATAGAGAACTAGGTTTGCTTCTTGAAAGTGACACAGTCACAGAGTGCACCAAAGGATTCAACAAAACGCTGATTGAGTTTTCATTGCGTTTTATGACTAAATAAGTATTCATTGCGTTTTATGACTGAATGAGTTTTTGTTGCGTTTCAAAAACTGGCAGAAAGAGGGACCTGCGTCTCATTAATACAGCTAAAGAGTATAACATGTGATTCACTATTGAGGCAACGAAGCGCCGAATGAGTTTTCAGTGAGTTTTATGAACACTAAATGAGTTTTAATGTTTTATGAAAAGACACAGAGAGCACCATGTGTTTCTCAATGTATTTCATAAATACAGCCGAATGGTGCACAGTTTTCATAATAGTGCCAGTGTGCACAAAATGTGCTTTCATTAAGGCTTTATGAATACAACAG
>JAXCGZ010004879.1:5000-27069 GCA_037179515.1 Halocaridina rubra | reverse complement strand
AACGTAAATAGTGTCATCTGAGAGAAAAAGAAAACATATACAATTCGTTCCAAGTAAACGTATATCGTACTGTACATGGGAAACTTAAACGGAATATATATATATTCTCTACACGCTATTTCCCTGACAATATTATATCGAAAGTTTGTTTGCTGTTTGTTCTTAATGCTTTTTTTCAATCTTCATAATATCATGTTCATATAAATTTATGCGTGCACGCCGTTATTAGTAAAGTAAAGGGTGGTTTGTTAACAGTGCAGGGAGGATTTATACAGTAAAAGTAAAAATAAATGTAAAATACCTATGTGTATATTGTGCTCCTACTTCACTGATTTTCATCTATCACGGCCGATCCTGGAACTGAACCCCCACGATAAACGAGGGAGCATTGTGTATATATATATATATATATATATATATATATATATATATATATATATATATATATATATATATATATAACCTTGTTCCTTTTATACGCGATTTTTTTATACGCAAAATTGCAATAACACCCCAAAAAAATAATAGTAAAAATATTCTAATTTCGTGAATAACGCTAGCGCAAAAAAAAAAAAAAAAAAAAAAAAAAAAAAAAAAAAAAAAAAAAAAAAAAAAAAAAAAATCACGATTACAAAGAGGATTACGATAAGAAATGATCATCATCAATATATATATATATATATATATATATATATATATATATATATATATATATATATATATATATATATATATATATATATATATATATATATATATATATATATATATATATATATATATATATATACATACAGTGATCCTTCATTTATCGCGAGGGTTAGGTTCCGGGACCCGTCGCGAAGTAGGATCACCCTATATGTACATAGGTATTTTACATTTATTTTTACGTTTATTGTATAAACCCTCCCTGTACTGTTAACAAACCACCCTTTACTTCACAAATAACAGCATGCAAGCGTAAATTTATATGAAAGTAATAGATAAACTTACTGTGAATGAGGTGGTAATGACATGACATACTCATGTACATAGGTAATTTACAATTATTTTTACGTTTACTGTATAAACCCTCCCTGCACTGTTAAAAAACCACCCTTTACTTTATAAATAACAGCATGCAACGTAAATTTATATATACGTGATAGGTAAACTTACCATGAATGAGGTGGTAATGACTTGACATACTCATGTACATAGGTATTTTACAATTATTTTTACGTTTACTGTATAAACCCTCCCTGCACTGTAAAAAACCACCCTTTACTTTATAAATAACAGCATGCAACGTAAATTTATATGTACGTGATAGGTAAACTTGCCGTGAATGAGGTGGTAATGACGTTTGTAGACTCCAGAGGAAATTATTTCGCAGCCAATAACAGCTTTACGGCTGATTTATTTAAAGAAATAGTCGCTGTTTTCCTGATATTTGCCTCGTCCATTTTGATGTAGCGAACAGTAGATTCATTGAGGCCAAAATAGCGGCCGACATCCGTAAACCTTTTTCCTTCTTTCAGCATATCTAACAGTTTCACCTTATCTGTTATGGTTAACATCTTCCTTTGCCGCTTAGGCTCACTACCAGAAGCCTTAGAAGATGAAGGATGATTGGGAGGCATTGCAGAGGTTGAAATACACGAGTAAAAAAATCACAAGCATAGCGTATAAATAAGCACAACGTGAGCGGCGCACACGTGAGTTAGACTGAACGAGTGAGGTGAGACAATGGAAGATGGTGGGAGAACCAAACTTCAATGAAAAAGCCAATCAGACCCCATGATACAGAACATACAGAAAAACAATTCTGTGATTCGTCATCTCCCACCCTTTCATCCAATAGCATTTCATGAACTATCTCACTTTGGTGCGAGCCTTTGCATTTTCCAAGACGCCAATACATTGTACGCTATCTGACAGTATTTCACATGATGCAATACTGTGAGTTATATATCAAACTTTATGTTTTTTACTATTTTTTACTGTTTTATTACTCTTAGGCTAGGAAATACTTGTTTTATCAATAAAATAATGAAAATTTCAATATGTACTAGCTCACGTAGGTGCGACCCTTTTCGTTTTCCAAAACGCTGATACCGGTATCGTATTTTACATGTTGCAATACTGTTAGTATTAATATTTTTTACTATATTTTACTGTTTTATTATTCTTAGGCTAAGAAATACGTTTTTTTTATCAATAAAATAATAAAACTACTGGAAATTTTAATATATGCTAGCTCACGTAGGTGCGACCCTTTGCGTTTTCGGAAACGCTGATACCGGTATCGTATTTTTTATGGTGCAGAGTTACATGTTCAAATTTATGTTTTTTTACTATTTCTTACTGTTTTATTATTTGTAGGCTGGGAAATGGATTTTTTTTATCAATAAAATAATGAAATTTATTTTTCAATAAAAAAATGAAAATACTGAAAATTTAAATTTTTTTAATATTTTAATATTTTTGCACATACCCACAAAAGAAAAAAAAATTGGCCCCCCCCAAAAAAATCGCGATACAGTGAATTCACGAGAGAAGAATCGCAATAGAACGAGGGATCAGTGTATATATATATATATATATATATATATATATATATATATATATATATATATATATATATATATATATATATATATATATATATATATATAGTAATCTCTCGCTCTATCGCGATTCACCTATTGCGAATTCACTGTATAGCGATGTTTTTTTGGCCAAAATTTTTTTTTTTTTTTTTTTTTCCCAAGATGATTATGACACCAGGATGGGCCAAAAAATGATAAAATAAAACAGCCTTTATCAGGCTGTAAAGAGAAACAGAGATCAAGAGTGTAATGACCTGTCAGATGTGAAGGGATTATAAAAGGTGTGTAATGAATATCCAGCTCTCTGCTGGGTTTTAATATACCTCTGCATTACTTTCATGATTTCTATTCCAATAATTCTCCCTAGATCTTTTTATTATTGTTATTATTATTATAATTAAATATCGGTACATGGCGAAGCTGCCTCTGCAGATACAGCTGCAGCTGAAGAATACGTAAAGAACTACTTCAAGAAAATTATCGAGAAAGGCAAATATGCTCCTGAGCAAGTCTTTAACGTGGATGAGACTGGGTTATTAGGAAGAGAACGCCGTCTTGCACGTTTCTCTTCAAGGAAGAAGCTAAAGCCTGGGATTTAAAGTGCACAAAGACCGCGTTACCCTCGTCATGTTCGGGAATGCTGCAGGCTTCATGTTATAGCCCGAACTTATCTACAAGTCTAAGAACCCTAGGGCCTTAAAGAACAAAAACAAGAATCTGCTGCCAGTGTATTGGATGCATAACCCTAAGGCCTGGATCATGAAAAGCCTCACATAGGACTGGTTTCACCAATGCTTTGTCCCTCTGGTCAAAGTTTATCTTGTGGAGAAGGGCCTTGAATTTAGTGTCCTTGATTTGATGGATAATGCTGTCCACGGAACTGATCTCGAATATGACGGTGTTCAAGTAGAGTTCCTGCCACCGAATACAACATCACTGATCCAGCCTATGGATCAAGGCGTCATTCGTGGGTTCAAGGCCCTCTACACACGAAATGCCCTGGCGAACCTGTTTGACTCCATGGATGTGGACAAGGAATTCATAATGAAAACGTACTGGCGTAACTAAACGATTGCCACATGCCTTCAAAATATTCAGAATGCAATCAAAGAGATGAAGCTGGAAGAAATTGTGGCCCGAAGTCATCTACGACTACAAGGGATTTGCTCCTGACGAAGTCCATAACTTGGCAGTTGCGAAAGCTGTGAAGTTGGCTGCATTTCTAGGAGGAGAAGGCTTTAAAGATATGACTCACGAAGACGTGAATGAACTGATCGACTGCCACTGACAGCCTTTGACTGATGAAGACTTAGTGGAAATGACAAAATTTGCGAGCGAAGAAGAGGAAGAAGAACAACCAGAGGAAAAGCACATAGAAGTCGAAGAAACTGGCCTTACACTCGAACGTCTGGCAGCCTTGCATAAACATGTGAAAGCACTCCAACAACTGTCGCAGGAGCATGACGATAATATGGTTCGTTTGGTGACCTTCTGCAATATTATCGACGATGCCATGACTCCTTACAAGACCATCTTTGCATAAAAGAAGAAACAGCGACAGCAACTCCCCATTTCCATGTATTTCTCTCGCAAAAAGCAGTGTAAAGCTGTCATTGGCTGTGGAATATTTGGCTATGGAGTATGTACACGTCATCATCACCTCATGCACAGTAAATTTACCTATCACGCTCATATAAATTTACGCTTGCACGCTGTTATTAATAAAGTAAAGGGTGGTTTGTTAATAGTGCAGAGAAGGTTTATACAGTATAGGTAAAAATAAATGTAAAATACCTATGTATATATTGTGCTCCTACTTCGCGGATTTTCACCTATCGCGGCCGGTCCCGGAACCGAACCCTCGCGATAAACAAGGGAGCACTGTATATTTATTTGTATATAGGAAGTCTTCATATAAAGACATTTTGCGTTACAGCATTTCAATTTTATGACAGTGGGCAAAAAATAATTAATAAATCATTAATAAATTAATTTTTGGACCTACGTGGCTGGTGCGGTAAATGTTAACTGCATGTCAAAAGAGTTTGTGAGAGCGGCTGAGGAATACACAGCTAGCACCACTACTCTTTTCATATTTATCAAGTAAATGGCCTTATTTATTTATTTTTTTATATATATGGTTATATTGAAGGATTATATTGAATTTAAGATAATAAAATCTATAAATATGATTTTATTCGAAAGACACACGTAGCAGCACGGCTTAATTCATATTTATCAAGTTAATGGCTTTATTTATTCATTTGTATATATATATGATTATATTGAAGGATTATATAGAATGTAAAATGAAAATTACCAAATGCACTCACCTCGTGGAACAACGCAAGGATAGGTTCTCTAAAGGCACGGATAATATAAATTACGTGTAATGTAAATTTCTATGAGGAATAATGATAATAGGCATAGATACGTTCCACAACTGTACATAAACACACTATGCCAAAGATATAATATAAGTAAAACATATTCTATATGTACATAACAAAGCTGAAAGACCTGCAGTTATTTATCTTAATATACGAATAGTATACAGTCTAAATGATATACAGATTTACAAATAAATACTGTTCAGCAAAAAAAATGTATGCACCCTTATGCGATGGGCAACAGACATACTGGGACGTGCGTGATGGCAGTGAGTTCGCGACTTAAGCTGGTGAGTAGGCGACTTGAGCGACAGGAGAAGAGGAGGAGGATGAGTGAGAACGAACCCCTATCTGCAAATGTAAACAAAGATGACATAAGCGGTAGGATAAGGAGGAGGTGACTTAAGCGGTAGGAGAGGGTGGAGAAGAGGAGGAGGAAGGGGGAGAGCTAACCCCTAGTTGTTGTTGGGGTTAATACTGGGTGAAGAGAGACTGAAGCACATGGCAACATGGTGGGAAACTGCCTCAGAGGTGGTTGCTTAGTTACTAAACTGAACCATTTTTTTTCAATTTTTCTTGGGCTCATGCTTGTAGCTCGCTCATTTCGTATTTTTTTACTATTATTTTCAAGACGTGCTATTCCAATTTCGTGTATTATAAACACTCGTAAAAAGCGAGGTGACTGTACATAGCTGTAAATATGATTTTATTAGAAATATGAATACAAACGCAGTCATAATATGTGGAGCCCTTTCAAAGGCTCCATATAATCTGAAAGTAGCAAACACAACTGTTCTGTGTTCGTATTTATCAAGGTGATGGCTTTTATTTTTTTTTATACAGTATTTGTTTATAGTGTATTGAAAAATTATATTGAATTTAAAAAGAAAAATACCAAGCACAGCTATAAATACGATTTTATTTGCTTTCAAGCTCACAGCTGTATTTGTATTTATCAAGTTAATGGCTTTATTTATTTATTTTTTTATAGAGAATATTTGGTTATTGTGGAGTGGGGAGGTTGTTAAGTTTCTGTTTTACTAAGGGGATTCAAAGTACTGAACTCGGTTAAGAGCTCACAAACAAACAGGACATTTATTAATTTTGCAAATTACTCGTGCAACCACTACTTGGTTAAATGAAACTCAAAATTCAACTTTCTTTTAATTTTGGAAATGCAATGACACATAAAAAAAATTGAATAAATTTTTGGAGAGCTGGAACAAATTTAAAATATAAATCTATGAAATGCTGCCTCGAATTCCAGAGGTGGTGAGCACGATTTTGGTTCCCGGCACCACAGATGGATGCCAAGACTTTGACCTCAACTCGATGATCACCTCTGTCACACAGGCAGAGTAGAGTAGAGGACACTGCAGTTGCATAAAACAGAAATGACACACCGTTAATAACGGGAAAACCGAAAGCACGAGCACACAAATAATGAGTTTCGAATATTAATCTACTGGATGAAAATATATTGGTTAGTCACAGTTAACCATAAATATTTACGCTACCCTAAGAGCTTACAAAACAATTAATTATTTGCCGGCATTAGAGGAAAACGATTTATTCACAATAAATGAAGAATAATATGTATTACTTAAATTGTGGGCAACCACAAAAGTTGCAATGCCAATTGGGCAAAATTGTTTATTAATTATTTGCAATTTATATAGTAAAACACTCTATATACGATAAAGGGAAAATCTACGAGATAAATACAGTAATCATTCAATTTTGGTTATCAAGAAATATTTGCAATGCAAAAGAGGCAAAACCCCGTTTGAAGTATTTGCAACATATAACTCAAAACACTTTATCCCCAATATATGAAGAATCAGCCTGTATTCAGTATGTATTCATTGAATTGTGGTTAACAAGAAACATTTGCAAAACCAACAGGATAAAATTTCATTTAACTTATTTGCATTTTATAGCATAAAGCACTTAGTTAAATGATTAATTATTTGCAATTTATATAGTAAATCACTTTATTTACAAGTTTTGATGTAAAAATCTTTCTTTACGATAATAGAAGGGGGTGAAATGAAATTAGAATTCGTTAGGAAAAAGGGATAAATTTTTACGTGGCTAAAAGCAATCTTCTGAGGATGAGATTTTTGTTTGGCATATTCAATGAAAGAAATTTCATATCAATGTATATCGGCAGTAATTTCCAGGTCGAAGAATTAAGTTAGGCAAATGAGATTTCAGTTAGGTAATCTACAAAAGTTTGTGTTGTATGGGAGTGGAAGTTGAGAAAATTTTCGTAGTATTTGACCGGTAAACTATTTGACCAATAATGAATTTAACCAGTTTCTCGAATTCCCAATTTGCTTGTTCAACGAGCTTTACCATACACTATCTCTCACCTTGTTTGTGCCGGATGAATTCTTGTGAAGATGCCACTTAAATGAAGTTTGAAGTAAGCTTGACTGCTGAGACGAAATCTTGCCTGTGGGATGTTTGGACACCAAATGAGGACGATTCAATGTTCCTCCTGGTGACGTCATCTGTAGGATATATATATTCAGTGAAGTAACTTGTTCATATAATATTCGAGGGCTACTGTAGTGGTGGTCACTGGCAGGCAATTATGGCAGAGATGCAAGGGTGAAAAAGTATTTTAGCTGCAACAATTGGAAGCAAATGAAAAAAAAACGTGAATTATTATGGGCAAAATAGGTTACGGGCGAACAATCTCTAGAACGTTCTTTGCATTTCAGGAGACGGATTTTAAATATTCAAACAATAAGGAAGCTACTGAAAATTATCTAGACAGGCTAATGACATATCAGTAAGGTCAAATTTATAACAAAATTATCAAGAGTGATGTTTATAATATAAAAAATTTATCAGCAAGAGCTATTTTATCATAAGAAAATTGTGTATAAAATGTATCTAACAGACTCGCTAGGATTATGGCCTCGTTCATGAAGAAAAAGAAAGATCAGAAAACAGAAATAGGAGGGAGATTTTTATATTGGTATCATGCTTTCAACACGTACAAGAATATTAATTAAGATATATTTAAAATTAGCTATAAGCTGAAATATAAATTGCAAATAATCATAATCTGCAAAATGCAAGGAGTGAGAATTAGTTTAGTAAGAAAGAAAGACTTAAAAGTTACTAAATTAACTAATAAGGCATCTGCTACAGTCTCTGGTGACTTTGAGCAAAATGCTCTATATAGGGGCTGAAGTCATGCAGTTTTCCAGATGTAAGCCAACCAGAGTAGTAAAGAAAAACAATACTGTATAGTGTACTTTTACTATTTTTATGTATTAGATTAAAAACTTAGATTAGTTTCCTATGTTTTAGAGTACAGTATATATTTTTAGCATTTGTGAGGGACTAAGGTTCGAATTTAGGTGTTTTCTGACTTACGTCAAAATCTGGTTTAAGTCATCTGTCAGGAACAGAGCCCTGATATAAAACAGAGACCCCATGTGTTTAATTGAATTAAAACAAAGAGAAGACGGGGATCATCACCCTGAGGGCATTCTTCCCCAGGAAAGGAAAACAAGTTGGAGAGGGAAGCGAAGAAAGGTCCAAATGGGGTTTGGTTTTAGTTAGTAATCTATATTTTGGATAAAAGGTTGCATTTACCTAAAAAGTCTCAATCTTATTAAAAGAAAACCTATCTTATTCTTCAAGCATCAGATACAATTTTAAATTATGTGCACCAAAGCTCTCACGTCTGGTATTGCTGTATATTGTACAGTTTATCAAGACATGTTTAACTATTAGTAGAGCATTGCATCTTTCACATACTGGTCCATTATGGTCTCCAGCCATCAAATATGCATGGGTAAGGTTAGTGTGCCCAATGCGCAGTCTTGCGAGTGCTGTTTCAACTCTCCTTTTTCTAAGATAGGAGGTCTCCCACCTACAAACTGTCTTTTTAATTTCTCAGAGTTTATTATTATTATTTTCCGGGGAGTCCCAAATTTCCTACCATCTGTTAAATTGCCTCCCGAATAGGGTAGTACATATCCATAGAAGGGATCGCTTCAAAGCCCTCCTCGATGGTGAGAGACCTTGAATCACTTTTCGATTCTATATCGGCTTTTTCATTTCCGGCAATCCCTACGTGAGAGGGAACCCACCTAAAGTCGACGCACTTTTTCCTTACAAATGATCTGTACAACCACTTGTGGAGTTCTGTCACAATGGGATGCGATGTATATATATTTGTGATGATCTTCAACACACTTTAAGAGTCAACATAAATTGTATAAACCTTGTTCGCTTTTTCCGCTTTTTTTTATCAACAAAATTGCAATAATGCCCCTAAAAAATAATAGTAAAAAAATGCGAAATTCGCGAATAACGTCTATGCAAAAAAATTCGAAAAAAAAAAAATTTAATTTTAGGAAAAAATCGACCATCTCGGAGGCACTTTTCCGCCATCCTCCTCCTCCTCTTCTACCGCCTAATGCGATCGGATATTATGAAGATAATGGAAAAAAAGCATGAAGAACAAACAGCAAACAAATTTTCGATATAATATTGTCAGTGAAATAGCGTGTGAGGGTGCATCAGCTGATACGAAAGTGGCAAAACGTTTGTGAATAGAGGTTCGTTCTCCCGCATCCTCCTCCTCTTCTACAGCGTAATGCGATCGAATATTATGAAAAAAATTGAAAAAAAGCAATAAGAACAGACGAAATAGCGTGCGAGGGTGCATCAGCTGATACGGAAGTGGCAAAACGTTTGTGGATAGAGGTTCGTTCTCCTGCATCCTCCTCCTCTTCTTCCACTTAATGCGATCGAATATTATGAAGAAAATTGAAAAAGAGCATTAAGAACAAACAGCAAACAAATTTTTGATATAATATTGTCAGGGATATAGCGTGCGAGGGTGCATCAGCTGATACGGAAGTGGCAAAGCGTGTGTGGATAGAGGTTTGTTGCCCGCATCCTCCTCCTCTTCTACCGCTTAATGCGATTGAATATTATGAGGAAATTTGAAAAAAGCATTAAGAACAAACAGCAAACAAACTTTCGGTATAATTCATCAGGGAAATAGCATGTAGAGAATATATATATTTCATTTAAGATTCCCCGATATACGTTTTCTTTGTAACGAATTGTATAGTTTTCTTTTTCTCTCAGCTGGCTTTGTTTATGTTTAGATTTCGTGCAGCATGGTCGATATGTGAGGAAGATAGAATAATTTTTAAAATCAAGGAATATTAATATGTAATACCATAATCTTGAAAATTAGATAAACCCCAAATAGAGTGAGTAAATAAATATTTTATGAGTAAGATATTGTGCCTGAATAGTGATAAGCATCAGCTGATACGGAAGCTGCAAAACGTTTGCCGATAGAGGTTCGTTCTCCCGCATCCTCCTCTTATTCTACCACTTAATGCGATCGAATATTATGAAGAAAATTGAAAAAAACATTTGGAACTAACAGCAAACAAACTTTTGATATAATATTGTCAGGGGAATAGAGTGCGAGGGTGCATCAGCTGATACGGAGGCGGCGAAACATTTGCATCCTTGTGTTCACCGCCACCATGCGCATCCCAGTGTACTGTATGCCTGTTGCCCACTGCATAATAGAGTACAGTACAGTATGTTAATTTCTTGCTGTACAGTATATCTGAATTTCTTTTGTATACTCTTAAAAATAGATACAGGGCTTTCTGCTTTGTTATGTACTTATAAAATGTGTTTTTACTTATCTTATATCTTTGGCATAGTGTGTCTATGTAAGGTTGTGCATGGCATACTTCAGCATGTGAAGGAAGCTTGAACGAACTTGCTCCTCAGGTAAGGAGTGTTTGGGAGCACTCATAGGTCATATGGGTATTATGGGTAACTGCCACGGGGGAGTATCCGGGGGAGCAACATGTTTTATTGGTACATCTAGGATAAGACATTAGTTCTGCAGGATCTGTGCTCTCTTCCTCACTAAAGGAGGCAACTGAGCAGGCACATCTAGGGACCACTCTTGGGTAACGCTATGATATGTTGCAGAGTCTACTGAGGATTTTACCTTAAAAAGCTGTTTCAAAATGTCTCTGTCTATAATAGACGAAAGGGGTAAACTGCCAGATTCAACATAGACACTGGTAATCAGGCTTGACCGTAAGGCACCCGAACATGCCCTCCGACACTGGATAATAATAGGATCCAATCTATGTAGTACTGTGGTTTTCAATGAGCCATACACCTGGCTACAATACCAAACCCTGGACAAGACCAATTGCGTTGGACATGACTTCCAATAATTTCCTGTCTGTGCCACAATAAAGATGGGATAAGAGCTTAATTAAATTTACCACCAAGGGACAACTCTCCCACAGGCGCCTGATATGTGCATTCCATGTCAGCCCTTTATCAAACTAAAGTCCAAGGTACCTCACCTCTGAGGCCTTAGTAATGGAGTTGCCATACAAAGTTATGTGGGGTATTTCTGGACTCTGCTATCTGTTATAGTTCACCATAACACTCTTCTGTATGGAAAATTGAATGCCTCTTTTCACTGTCCACTTGGTAATGTTATCAACTGCAGTTGGAAGGCGCCTCTCACAGAAGGAGATTCGATTTGACTTGCATGTGATGGCAGAATCATCAACATATAGGCTACACTCCACTTCACATGGAAATTGTTTGGCAATGTTGTCTATGGCTATAGCAAACAGTGTCATACTGAGGACACTACCCTGTGGGACTCCCTCCTCTTGGGTTAGAGGTGTAGACATATCACATACTCTAACTTGTATCTTCCTGTCAGTCAAAAAGTTTTTGATACATTGGGAAGTTTTCCTCGCAGGCCGTATCCTTGAAGCTTCTATAAACTACAATCCTTCCAAACTGTATCATATGCATATTCTAGGTCAAAAATTATAGCTACCAAATACTTCCATTCTACAAAGGCTTTCCTGATTCTGGTTTCCATCTGTATGAGCGAATCCAGGGTGGATTTTCCCTTTCTGATAAGGAGATAATAAATTATTTCTCTATAAACCACATCAACCGTCGGTTTATCATTCGCTCCATAAGTTTTCACATGCAGCTTGTTGATGAGATAGGTCTGTAATTACGGGGATCTTTTGGAGGCTTGCCTAGTTTGAGTATATATAAAACTGTTGTCTCTAGCCATTTATCCGGGAAGGTCTCCTCCTCCCATAATTCATTGAATACCTTGAGTAGCTATCCCATAACATCAGGATCTAAATATGTCAGCATTGATACTGTTCTCATCTGAGCCAGGAGAAGTATTGCTACATTCCTGGAGGGCTGATCTCAACTCTGGCATACTAAAAGGTAAATTGAGGTCCACATTATCCTCATGAGCTCCTCCTCTGCTGGAAAAACTTAATGTTCTAGTTTGCATCTTTAGCTGGTATTCTCTTATTGATCTTTCTTTTGACATACTTGAGATCATGGTGAGCGATACGGCAAAAGTTTGAGCAACTTCTTGGGGATCTAAAAATATTTGACCATTTACCTTTATTACTGCTGCAAGAGTTGGGAAAAACTTGCCCCTGATCTTGTTAACTCATGTCCATACAGCTTTGGCGTCAGTGTACGAGTTTATAGATGTCACTTAAGATTGCCATGAGTTTCTCCTTGCTTGATTAAAATATTTATTTCCAGTGCACGTAAGTGCCGGTATTCTAAGATCCACTGGTGATCTCCTGTCTTATCTGACTCATGTATGGTCATCTTCTCTGAGGAACTATGGGGAATCCTTTGTCGTCGCCCTTGATATCTCTGAGGCTTTTGACAGAGTGGCACAAGGCTCTGTTGGCCAAACTCCCTGCTTATGGCTTTACCCCTTCTTTCTGTTCTCTGATTTCCAGTTTTCTTACTGACCGTTCTATATCTGTAGTTGTTGATGGCACGACATCTAGCCCTTTCTCTGTTACCAGTGGTGTTCAACAGGGCTCTGTTCTTTCACCTACTCTCTTCCTTCTCTTCATCAATGATCTTCTACAATCCCCATCTTCCTCTCTTCTTCATGCCTTTGCTGATTATTCTACCCTTCACTTTTCCTCTGCCTTTTCTTCACAACCTTCATCTGTTACTCATAATCAATCTCGTATCACTCTTTCTTCTACTCTTAACTCCGATTTGCAGAGAGTATCTGAATGGGGCACTCAAAATTTAGTTAAATTCAATGCCTCCAAGACAGTTTCTGGCTATCTCTTTATCTTCTTCTCCTCCTGATAACCCTATTGTCTTCGAAACTAATGAAATTTACCCTCCTAACTCTATCATTGTATTAGGAATCCATATAGTCTCTAACTTGTCTTGGAGGAATCACATAATCCAAATTTCCTAAATCTTCATCCAAAAAATTGAGGGTTTTGTTTCGTTTTTGTCATTACTTTTCCTCATTGCAGTTGCTTAAAATTTACAAAGGTCTTATCTGCCCCTGCTTAGAATACTGCTCACACATCTGTGGTGCTTCTTCCTTTACTTATCTTCTTGATAGGGTTCAATCTAAGGCAGTCAGACTCATTAATGATCTTTCTCTTACTTCTAACCTGGATTCTCTCTCTCTTCGCCGTAAGGTATCTTCCCTTTCGCTTTTCTATCGCTACTACTTCCATCGCTGCTCTGATGAGTTGGTGAGTTGCATCCCTCCTCCACTGCCGAGGCCGCGTAACACTTGCCAAGCAGCCTCATCTCACAGGCACTGAAAAGGGAGGTGACATTCTTGGTGCTAGCACTAGAGAGTGGCCATCCTTATTAGTCAAGAAATACCTAATCATACACTCCGAATAATAACAGATTTGGAAGTTGTAGCCTTAAGAATACATGCATCTTCTAACTATACCATATGCTCTGTGTATTTACCACCAAACAGAAACATACAAAAAGTGGATATATTACACTTGATTCGATAACTACACACCCCCTTTCTTCTTTTAGGGGACTTTTAACGCTCATAATACGATGTGGGGAGACCTGACAACAACAAACCCGAGGGAAAATAGTGGAGAAAATATTAATGGAAGAAGCAGTGGAGCTTCTTAAACACATGACTGTCACCCATGATAATAGATCCACTAACACTCAGTCTGCTATTGATTTATCAGTGATCTCCCTTGATGTATCAGGAGACCTCTTATCAAATCAAATCAAAAAGTTTACTTCCAAAAGATACATGGGTTATTCTTCATAATTTACAGTACAAGGTACTGTAAATTACTTACTATATACAAAATAAAATAATTGCTGTGAGAATTTATACATCTAAAAAATAAAATTGTCAAAAAATTTAAAATAATGATCTTTCTCATCTAGTACAGTTATTGATTATATTGTGAATTGAAAAAATAAGATTTAAGCTTCCTTTTAAATGCTTGAAAAGATGAGGAGTCTTTTACATCATCTGGGATGTTGTTCCAGTCTCTAGGTCCTCTAACAGTTATTGACTTTCCTCCCAAATCTGTTCTTGTTCTTGGCACAAATAGATCTCTAGATTGTCGAGTAGAACGTGGGTTCACGTCACTTACAGAGGGAAAAGAAAATAGCCAGGAAGGAAGTAAGTTATGGCATATTTTATAAGTAAAGGCACAGATATCAAATTCTATTTTGGATTTAATTATTAACCAATTTAGTTCCTTTAAGATTGGGGTGACGTGGTCATATTTTTTAGCTCCTCCTGTAGCTATTTTTGCTGCAAATTTTTTTACTTTTTGAACCCTGTCAAGCTGCTGTTTAGTGGTCATGCCCCATATTTTAGAACAGTAATTCATTATACTAAGCGCTAGTGGCTGAACAACCATGATTCTCATTGATTTATCGAATCTATCTTTTATTCTAGTTATTATCATTAAGTGTCCATATTGACTCCTAAATTCTTTACAGATACAGATGGTGTGATCACAGTACTACCAAAATTAATCTTGATATTAGGGGGGAGAAGAGATATTAACTGGCGTGAACCAACAAACATGCATTGAGTTTTTTGTTCGTTCACGTTCAATCCATTTTTCTGAAAATATACTTTTGCCTCATCCAATGCATATTCTGCTAACTTTAAAAGATCTTCTACATTACATACTTTATCTGATAATACCAACTGACAATCATCCGCATACTGTACCAAAAAATATTTTTCAAGAACTTTTGCCATATCATTTATATAGATTAAAAACAAAACAGGTCCTAGAATTGATCCCTGAGGAACCCCAAATTTCACATTTCTAGGTGTTGACACAACAGAATTGATTTTTACAGATTGGCATGTATCTTTTAAGTAATCTCTGAACCAGAATTCATCGATATTTAATTTATTACATTTCCTTAGAAGAATGTCATGGGCTACACTATTGAATGCCTTTGACAGATCTAGCAATAACAGAAGAGATACTTGTTGGTTATCCATGTTACTATAAATACGTTCTGTGACCTTTAACAACGCTGTTTCTGTTGACAAGAATCTTCGGAAGCTGTGTTGACTCTCCGAGAACAAAAAATTCGCTTCTAGAAATGACATGAGCTGTGTTTCCACTATTTTTTCTAGGACCTTTGAAAGAAATGGTAATAAAGAGATGGGTCTGTAGTTTCCGACAGCATCTATATCCCCATTTTTATAAAAAGGTAGTACAAATGGGTGCTTCCATAGATTAGGGAATATACCTGTCACTATTGACGTATTAACAATGATTGTAATATAAAAATTTAAATTGGAAGAGAATCCATCAAATATCTGAATGGTATATCGTCTGAGCCTACTGATTTTGTTTCATTACGATTTTTGAAAGTTAAAATGACTGTGTTTACATCCACAGGTTGTGGTCTAAAGCGAGCGATATTAGGATGTGGGGATTCGCTTGCCCAGTGTGATAGTGGCGTATGTTCCCTTCCTTCTTGAGATTTTCTAAAAGCTTGTTCTCCAATTTCAGAAAAATATTCATTAAATTCGTTAGCTTTCTCTAACGGATTGTCATAATTTGGTGACTTGGAATTCTTTAAACCAGGTAACATGTCTTTAAAAACCCGCCATGATTCCCGACTGTTACCCCTGCAAGAATTAAATTTTTCTTTGAAGTAATTGTCTTTAGCAGCATCTAGCGCTCGTTCAACACTTTTTTTTTTATGTTTGAATTGATTTGCAAGTTCGTAATTACCTCTGTCTTTTCTTAGCTCTGACTGTAACTCATTTTTTTCTTTTATTGATTTCTTTAAGTTTTCATCGATCCATGGGGCAAAGGGTCTAGTTAGCTGTACTGTAACTACCGGTGAACAGCTGTTGAGACATTTAATGAATGTATTAGTAAATATATCTACTTGAAGGTTTACATTATCAGTGTTCAAGATGCTGTTCAAAGATTCTGATTCATTAAGAAGAAGATTGCAAAAGATGTTTGGACTATAATTTTTTCTGCAACGATATGTAACTATTTGGGGTTCAGGCTTTGGTTTACGTAAATTTAAGATCATTGAAAGCATTTCGTGGTCAGCAATGGGGCTTGGGAGAACATCAGAGTGAATTATAATTTCCTTTTTATTTGTAATAACTAAACCTATCAGGGTAGACGTGTTTTCAGTAATTCTAGTGGCCTTATTTATTATCTGATTTAAATTTAGGTTGCTTATAACACTCTTAATGTTGTTTCCTTTTTTGAAAAGATCATCGTTAAAATCTCCTATAACAAAGACCGGTTTCTCCTTTAAGCACATAGCTTTAATAACATCTGAAAGATACGAAAAAGAAAGAACCGTAGCCTTTGGATGGCAATAAACACAGACAGTAATTACAGAAGGGAAGTTTTTATATTGCACTTGTATCCATAGGTCATCTACTCCTTCCACCTTATCTATATTTGTGGTCACAGCTGAAACACTATAAATTTCCTTAACAAAAATACAGGCTCCACCTCCTCTTCCAGCGTCACATCTAAAAAGCTTAAAATTAGGAATATTTAAGAATTTACTCTCTATTGAGGAATCTAACCAGGTTTTGCAAATACAGAGAATATCAATATCATCTTGAGTTAACATTAATTCTATTTCATTGAAATGACACAACAATGACTGTGCATTCAGATATTTCACTAACAATAGTTCCTTTTTCATACATTTGGGCTTACTTTTATTGCGGGCTCATTCTTCTTGGCCACTTTCCTAGTAACTATTAGACTCACTACACATTCGACTTTTATGTCCGTATTGGTAACACTGATTACATTTAATCCGATGATCATAGCGACAGCTTGTTTGACGATGATTAAATTCTCCGCAGGTAAAACAGCCTTTCCGTCTGTAGTTGCTGCTTTGGGTATTTGCGCCCCTGGTGTTTCTTGAATAGTGTATTCTCTGAGGAGGGCGGCTGTACTGAAGTCTGTTGTGTCTGTTCCGGTCTTCTTCTGTCCTTTCGTAATAGAAATGTCCTGTTCCTGTTCGGTTTCTAATTTCTGTTCTATCATTACTTGCGTGTCGATGATATGGAGGCTTACGGTGTCTCTCCTGATTACGTGTCCCGTGATAATTTCTCACTTGATAGTTCCGGTCACCCCTGCTAGATGTAGGAGTGACTGTTACTTTATTTTGTTTGTTACTCTTGAGATTTTCACTAATTTCCAAAAATGGGCACTGTTTACTAATGGCAGACAACATAGCAACATAGCAACATAGCACATATCATCCACTTCCCCAGTACCAAGTCTGAAGTTTAAATTGGTGCTAAGGATACGTATGCCATTTGAGTTTCCCCATTGAGTGAGTTTTTCATTGTACTGGCCAATCTTGTTATCGAGATCTTCATTTGGATTTGGTACTAACTCTGATACATATAATTCAATATCTTCATTTTTAGATTTCAAATCTGGTATCAAATCTCCCAGGTTATCCAAGATAGTACTTATATTTCTGATTTCCTGAAGGTCATTGGCACCGCAATATATAGATGAAGATTTACTTGGGAGTGATCACCACCTGATTTATTTAACAAAGAAAAAGTACACTCCTAGATAATCGTATGAAAGATGGCTCATTAAGAGGGCTAATTAGAATGATTTTACCTTCTCTACCATGGAGCTTATGGACAACTTAACAGATGGTGATAGATGTCAGCATATGGAAGGTATCACCAACGCCATCTATAATGCTGTTGCTGTATCAATCTAGGTCAAGTGGAGATTTAAGCATTACCCAAACCCTTGGGTGGCTCTGGAATGCAAAGCCATAAAGAAAAAGCAAAATATGGCACAAAGAAGGAAGCAGCGACACCCTACAGTCGAACACATCTTAGAATACTGGCACTTACGTGCACTGGCAATAAATATTTTAATCAAGCAAGGAGAAACTCATGGCAATCTTAAGTGACATCTATAAACTCGTACACCGACACCAAAGCTGTATGGACATGAGTTAACAAGATCAGGGGCAGATGAGAACAGTATCAATGCTGACACATTTACACCCTGATGTTATAGAATTGCTACTCAAGGTATTCAATGAATTATGGGAGGAGGAGACCTTCCCGGATAAATGGCTAGAGGCAACAGTTTTATACATACTCAAACTAGGCAAGCCTCCAAAAGATTCCCGTAATTACAGACCCATCTCATCAACAAGCTGCATGTGTAAACTTATGGAGCGAATGATAAACCGACGGTTGATGTGGTTTATAGATAGAAATAATTTATTATCTCCTTATCAGAAAGGGAAAATCCACCCTGGATTCGCTCATACAGATGGAAACCAGAATCAGGAAAGCCTTTGTAGAATGGAAGTATTTGGTAGCTATAATTTTTGACCTAGAGTATGCATATGATACAGTTTGGAAGGATTGTAGTTTATAGAAGCTTCAAGGATACAGCCTGCGAGGAAAACTTCCCAATGTATCAAAAACTTTTTGACTGACAGGAAGATACAAGTTAAAGTATGTGATAATATGTCTACACCTCTAACCCAAGAGGAGGGAGTCCCACAGGGTTGTGTCCTCAGTGTGGCACTGTTTGCTATAGCCATAGACAACATTGCCAAACAAATTCCATGTGAAGTGGAGTGTAGCCTATATGTTGATGATTTTGCCATCACATGCAAGTTACATCGAATCTCCTTCTGTGAGAGGCACCTTCAGACTGCAGTTGATAATATTACCAAGTGGACAGTGAAAAGAGGCATGGAATTTTCCATACAGAAGAGTGTTATGGTGAACTATAACAGATAGCAGAGTCCAGAAAACCCCCACATAACTTTGTATGGCAACTCCATTACTAGGGCTTCAGAGGTGAGGTACCTTGGACTTTAGTTTGATAAAGGGCTGACATGGAATGCACATATCAGGCACCTGTGGGAGAGTTGTCCCTTGGTGGTAAATTTAATTAAGCTCTTATCCCATCTTTATTGTGGCACAGACAGGAAATTATTGGAAGTCATGTCCAACGCAGTTGGTCTTGTCCATGGTTTGGTATTGTAGCCAGGTGTATGGCTCAGTGAAAACCACGGTACTACAGAGATTGGATCCTGTTATTATCCAGTGTCGGGGGGCATGTTCGGGTGCCTTACGGTCGATCCTGATTACCAGTGTCTATGTTGAATCTGGCGGTTTACCCCTTTCGTCTATTATAGACAGAGACATTTTGAAACAGCTTTTTAAGGTAAAATCCTTAGTAGACTCTGCAACATATCATAGTGTTACCCAAGAGTGGTCCCTAGATGCACCTGCTCAGTTGCCTCCTTTAGTGAGGAAGAGAGCACAGATCCTGCTGAACGAATGTCTTATCCTAGATGTACCAATAAAACATGTTGCTCCCCCGGATACTCCCCCGTGGCAGTTACCCATAATACCATATGACCTAAAAGGGAGTCTGTGACGTAAAACCGGAACAACATTATTATTGTTATTATTATTATTATTATTATTATGAATTTGTCATTAATCATTATTTTTACAATAAATAATGTAGTTTTGGTTGAATGAACACGAGTTAATTAAAGATGTTTCTCTCTGTCTGTGTGTCAGCGTCTTTCCCCATTTATAGTCGTCATCTTTCATTTCTTCTTTCTCATATTTATTAAAGGTATTTTACATTTAATTTTTCCTTTACTGTATAAACCCTCCCTGCACTGCTAACAAACCACCCTTTACTTTATTAATAACAGCGCTCAAGCGTAAATTTATATGAACATGATATAATGAAGATTGAAAAAAAGCATTAAGAACAAACAGTAAACAAATTATCAATTTAATATTGTCAGGGAAATAGCGCGTGGAGAATATTTATAGTTCATTTAAGGTTCCCATGTACAGTACAATATACGTGTTCTTTGAACGAATTGTATGCGTTTTCTTTTCCTCTCAGCTGACACTATTTATGTTAAGATTTTGTGCAGATAGATAGAATAATGTTTAGAACCAAGGAATATTAATAATACTATAATCTTGAAAATTAGATAAACCCCAAATAGGGTGGGTAAATAAATATTTTATGAGTAAGATATTGTGCCTGAATAAGCATCAGCTGATACGGAGACAAACAAACAAACAAATATTTATTTCCATTTTTGTACAATGGTTATTCTTCTAAGATTAAAAGTGACTTATAAGTAGACATTATTATTATTATTATTATTATTATATAGAAAATTAGAGAAGTACACTAAAAAAAGTTTGTTTCATTTTTGTAAAGAGAGATAATAGAGTACTAACTAAGCAAAGGATACTATATAATAAATTAAGACAGCTAGATAGATAGAAAGACAAACATACAGAAATGGACAAAAAGAGAGAGAGAGAGAGAGAGAGAGAGAGAGAGAGAGAGAGAGAGAGAGAGAGAGAGAGAGAGAGAGAGAGAGAGAGAGAGAGAGAGAGAGAGAGAGAGACTGACTACTGTAGAACGGAATGCAAATCGGTTAAGTGGGACACACACACGCGCACATGCACACACAAACACACGTACATACAAACATACACCGTGTAACGACGCCGATCGTCTACCCCCAACACCATAACCCCCAACAATTCCCTCCACATTCTCTCTCTCTCTCTCTCTCTCTCTCTCCAACATTCTATTCTACCCAACCCCCCAAACTCCCTCTCTCCCAGCCAAGGAGGGAGGGGCACTGTACACAGTTATTAAAGTAAATAAACCAACAGATGTACAAACAATGATGAGCCCTTGATAACAATAATAATAATAATAACAACAACAACAACAACAACAACAACAATAATAATAATAATAATAATAATAATAATAATAATAATAATAATCTCCACAATTATCATCAATTATCATCAATAATAATAATAATAAGATCTAAGGAGAATTTTTGGAACAGACATCATGAAAGTAATGCAGAGGTATAATAAAACCCAGCAGAGAATTGGATATTCATTACACATCTTTTATAATCCTTTCATATCTGACAGGTCATTACACTCTCCATCTCTGTTTCTCTTTATGTATTCTTCGTGCCAGGCCCAATAAAGGCTGTTTTATTTTACTTTTTCGACCCGTCCTGGTGTCACAATCAATTAAAAAAGAAAGAAAATTTTTTTTTTCGCGCCAAAAAAGTCCGCAATGCACTGAATTCGCGATAGGTGAACCGCAAAGTGGTGAGGCAACACTATATATATATATATATATATATATATATATATATATATATATATATATATATATATATATATATATATATATATATATATATATATATATATATATATATAAAAATAACCAAGCAAGCACATTACATATGTGAAAACATGAACCATTTTTTTACCCCGACCGGGACTCGAACCTAGGACTTATAATTACTAAGTCAAGGCGCTACCAACTACACACCACAGAAGGTATAAAAGGAATCCAACCTTATAGCTTATATCTGCTATACTTATTACTTAAGGATGAACGCATTCTATCTGAATGCCACTATGTTCATATTACAGATTCCCCAACCTCACTCGTGGCTTCATTTTAGCATTTAATAGTAATTATAAGTCCTAGGTTCGAGTCCCGGTCGGGGTAAAAAATGATTCATGTTTTCACATATGTAATGTGCTTGCTTGGTTATTGTATGACCCGAATGAGATTGGGAATTGAATTAAATGCTAAAATGAAGCCACGAATGAGGTTGGGGAATCTGTAATAT
>JAXCGZ010004878.1:0-27114 GCA_037179515.1 Halocaridina rubra | reverse complement strand
GTACCTTAGAAAATCGGTGCACAGCATTAAGAAATTTATAAAGTAATGCAGTTCAGCTCAAGTATATTGAACAAAATTGGCCTTTCACTGGGCTGAAGCAAAATTTGTGACAGAGCTCCTCACACATGAGCAAGATCTCCACCTTGGCACTGCAGGGAACATGCTAAACTGTGCCAATTATGATCTGGATTTCATTTCGAAAATAAGCAGTGGTGATGAGACATAGGTCTTTGGATAAAACCCATATCACAATGGACGTCATAGGCATTACAGTGACTGAAAAAGCCACATCAAATTAGCAGCATAATAAGGGTCAATTTAGCAGTCTTTTCAGTTACCAAGGTGTTATTCTTCATAAGATGCTTTTGAAATTCAAAGAAGAGTGCTAACAGGGAGTACTCTGTTGTTTATAAGATTCCGTAAGATGCAAGAGACAAGAGTTGTGGGAGACCGATGATATATAATCCTCCACAACAATGCTGGATTAAGTGTGTTGAGTCCTGAGAAATATATTTTTAAGGAGAATAAAACCATTGGAAAGGTATTAGTAATGTCTTATGAATTAGATTTAGTAAGGTATTTAGTTATTAAATATAGTAATTAAACCCAGAGGAGGGCACGTGAAGTAGTAGCTGTGAGTTTAGGTGACATTAATAATCAGGATAATTCTCCTTCAATGGTGCATTTAAAGTCTATAAATGGTAAATGTAAGTCTGTCAAATTTATTATGATTTAGAATGATTATCCTTTACAATCCAGTAGTACATTTATAATCTTTAAATGCACCACATGTTTTTAATTTATAAGATTAGATTAGTTAATCTGTATTATAAATTGTTCCTTGATGAGTTATTCTATGTTCTTAACAAATTTTGTGAGCAACAAGATGTGCAAGTAAGTTGTACTTTGAATCCTCTCTTCTTATATAAAAGTTCCCAATTTTTTGGATTGTATGCTTAGTTTCTATTATAGGACTCATTTTATTACAAACAGTATTGCCATCCAGATATTTCAGTAACTGCTGTGTTAGTCTCTCATGAATTTTTTTTTTAAATAAATACTTTTTATACTAAGTGTTCAGTTTCTATATCCAAGTCTAAATAAGATGACGTTCATATAATTAATGGCAGACCTATTCAGATAGCATCTTTATTAAAGTAGAACTAATCTCTGATGTTGCTCATTTCTGGATGTTAAACAACCAGCTAGGGCACAGAAACTTCAGAGAGCCCCTGCTACTCTGTGATCCAACGCAGCGAGGAAAAGAAAAAAGGAATAATTCTGGAAGTTTTTATATGTTTTGATATCACCTACTTCTCAGTAGAACCTCAGCGAATTCAAACAATACCAGTTATTGAAGAAAGGGAAAAATGAGATTATTAAGGTTTAAAAATACCATCAATAACCTATGTGAAGTTGATGGATGTTGCTTCATTACGTCAAGGAAATCTATATTGCACTGCAAGCAACAGAGGGATCCAATAAAAGGAAATCAGACCCATCCAAAGCACATAGAATTACAAAATGTCACACTAAGGGGAGTTTTCTTATGAATGCAGCACCAAGTGGAAAGTAAAATCCTACTTAAGAACTGTCATAGATAGGAAATCCCTAAAATGAATTTATAATTGTAAGATCAAACAAAGTTATATTGCTCAACCACAGACGAGTGTAAAGTCACCAAGAAAATAACAAAATACTGTATCAGTATTATCCAATACCTGTATATCTTAAAAAGTGTAAAAGAAGAAAAAAATTAAATAAACAAAATTGAAGGCAAAGAGGAGAAAGAAAGATGCAAAGGCTAAAACTATTGTCTTATACTGGGTCTGCAGAAAAGTGCTGTCATGTACATATATTTTATTTGCTGTGAAACTTGGTCAAAGATGGCACTTCAGAGGGATGTGAGTGTCTATCAGATTTAATTAACACACATCCTTTTAATTTATAGGGTCCTATATACAGCAGAATAGTCAACCCAGTTGTCACTGTTACTGCCAAGGTATATCTTTGGGCTTAGGCAGAATATCTCTGTACAGCAGGCATAGATCCGTACCCCTACACTGATCTAAGGTAGTTCTTGATCAACAATTCTGTCATCATCATCTCCTTCGGGAGAGACACTACCTATTTGACCGCCTTTACAAACTTGGTCAGGAAAACCCAAACTAATCCTGCCTATTAATCTGCAGGTCTACAACAGAAAAGACTAATGCTTTAAGGAATTATGGGTGACCAGTCTGTTAGTTTCTTTAAGCTATCGTGTTTGCTAATAACGTCATGACTGCCGCCATATTTACTAATGACATCGTGATGGTATGTTTACGTGGGTCAGCTGGGCAGAGAGAGCTGTTAGAGAACTGAAAGACTGAAGCACCTGGACTTCCTACTTAATTTTAGTCATAATAACCTGCCGGTGTATTGGAGTCGAGTTGGACTACCTTGAGTGGTTATAGTGGGTCTAGACAACTTGTGCTGATGAGTAAAAGTTTATTAACATTGGTAGCTGAACGTGGTTCCGATATCAACAATGGCATCGTCCGGCAGCAGCAAGTGCCTACAGAAATTTGTGGGTGAGTCAACCTATAAAAATTGGAGGAAAAATATTGTGATCTAGTGTAAATTCACGGATTTGCCAAAGAAAAAACAGGCATTAGCAATTCATTTGTTACTTGAAGGAAGGGCGAGGTTGGCTTCCTCTGAGATTGAGATTAAGGATTTGCAGAGTGATGATGGTTTATCTTTGGCAGATGTGGGGCGCAGGAAATTTGCAGCCTTCCAGGACTTGTATAATTTAAGGAGGCAAAGTGATCAAGATATTAGGAAATTTGTGTGAGTATTTGAACATACGTATTTTTGGTTTACTACCCAAGGTATGACACTCCCAGACTCAGTTATGGCTTTCATGCTTCTTGCCTTATGCAAGTTGAGTGACAGTGAGCAGCAATTAGTGATGTTGGCCATCTCTGATGTGACATATAAAATCATGAAAGCTGCTTTGAACCGCATATTTGCTAGGGATATTAGTGTACAACCTGGCGCTGTTGGTGGAGGTGAAGTGAAATGTGAACCGGTCTTCCTGGCGGGGAAAGTGGAAGCTGACGTTAAGGAGGAAGAGGCACTTATGGTAAGAGGTTTTCAGTGCGGACGTAGGTCCCAAGGTGGTCGTAGGGGAAGACTATCAACCAAGTTAAGGGGATACCTCCGTCCGTCCACAAGTAGAAGACAGAATCCTCTAGGGCCAGATGTGAAGTTGTCAAGGTGCTTGATATGTGACTCACAATTCCACTGGGTATGGAACTGCCCAGATGCATATGAAAATACACCTAGTGAAGGAGACACTGAGGTAGTTTATCTGTCATTATTTACAGGTTATGCTGGAGGCAAGGAAAAGCTCGCAAAGATTGTAGAGGAGTCCACTGGTTGTGCAGTTTTAGACTCGGGGTGCTCCATGACAGTGTGTGGCCGTACTTGATATCATAATTTTGTGAAAAGCCTCCGTGATTATGAGCGGACAGGCATAATTGAAGAATCATTGGCTGCCACATTTACCTTTGCCGACGGGGTCACCATTCCCTCCTTCAAGCGAGTCACTCTGCCATGTTTTATTGGTGGTATGAAAGCAGAGGTTGTGACTGACGTGGAGGATTGTAACATCTCATTACTCCTGAGTGGGCAGTCGGTGAAGAAGGCGAAGATGTTAATTAACTTTGCAACTGACCAAGTTACGATCCAAGGAAGGATTATTGGTTTGCACACATCAGTATCATGCCACTCTTTGTTACTGATATCAGCGTGACTAGTGCAGGAGTTGGGTGGAGTAATTGCCTTGGCTGCCTTGCAGGGGAAAGATGTGAGGAAGACGGCTCATAAGCTCCACAGACAGTTTGGACACCCTACAGTGGCTAAGCTAATGAAACCTATTACTGATGCATGGATTAAGGACTCAGAACTAGAACAGGCAGTTGGTAAGGTAACCTAAGAGTGTGAACTTTGTATTAGATTTGGAAAGGAGAGACCACGCCCTGTAGTCAGTTTGCCTATGGCATCTCAGTTCAATGAGGCCATTGCCTTAGACCTTAAGGTTTGGAGTGCAAAATATTTTTTTGTCATCATTGACTTGGCTACACGGTACTGTACAGCAATAGTTATTGGGGGTGAACGGGCTGCCACCATTATCATGGCCCTGTTCCAGAGTTGGATTGTTATATTTAGAGCACCAGGGAAAATCCTATCGGATAACGGATGTGAATTTAGCAATGAAGAAATGCTAGAATCAGACATTGTCCTACTTAAAAGAGATAATTCTAGTTTGAAACTGCTATTAGAAACATCTCCACCTCTTAATTGCTTCAGTGCATTGAAAGATGAATGTGACATTGGTAGTGAAGAAGAGGTATATCCAGATAAAAGTGATAATCAACAAGACAACCTGAATACACCATCTGGCATAAATAACCAACTCAGTAACAGGTTACAAAATAGTGAAGAAACAACAGCATCCTTCCCCACTACTCCTAACAACAGGCACTAAGCAGAACAAGATTCTTCCCAGCACAAATAACCAACCTGGTAAAGGGTTACAAAACAGTGAAGAAGATATAGAGTCCATCTCCACTACTCCTAACAACACAGCAACTATCACTAACCAGGACAACCAAATTACACCATCCAGCACAAATAACGAACCCAGCAATAGGCTGCAAAACAATGAAGAAAACAGAAAAGATAAAATAGAAGCAGTCTCTAATCTAAACATTTCATAGAAGTCTTCTCCCCCCACAGCCACAGTTACCCAATAATGCAAGTGCAAGGGTTACAGCTCAATTATATATTTGCATCCCTGGCAACCCCTTTGAGAGAGAGATACATAATATATTGACAAATCAAGGCATTCCCTCTGAAGAAGTCTTGATTAAGAAACTTTCTTGCAAACCAAATTAGGTCTCCTTCGCAATAATGATATCGAGAGGATTTGAATATGTGACTTACAAACTGAATCAATGGCCTACAGGCACAATTGTCCAGCCATTTCGCAAGGGCAAACAATGGACACAACCTGAGTTATTTACAAAATATCCCAAACTATGGTCATACCAGAATAAACAGCAAAGAGCTTATGAAACGATCCCCTATCCGCGAGACTACAGAAAGAGACACAATACAAACCTCTCTTATCGCTGTCCACACACAAGAGACTTCTCCTGGAGAGATGGCTCTTACAACCCTAGACACTCACCTAGGCATACAAACTTTGGGAAGGTCTAATCATACCATGGCACATACTCAAATCAGTGTTACCCATCCAACGGCAGGTACACACACCAGGATCCATGGGCTAACCCCAGAACACACTATAATGATGAATTCCCAGCAGAATCACACAGTTGAAACACATCATGGATGAATCCAAGAACAAACTACAACTATGACTATGGATACCACCCTGATTAAACATGGTAAGAATGTAATATTAGTACATGTGAACGCTCAGTCCCTTCTCGCTTATTTTGAGGAAATAATAATGCTAACAAAAGACGACAACATGGACATCCTCTGTGTAAGTGAAACTTGGCTTCCTCCTGCAACTGAAAATGAATATGTGAATATCCCAGAGTTTAAAATACTTCGCAATGACCATGGCCAAGGGGATGGGGTCTGTATTTATGTTAGAAATTATCTTAGTGCATCAGAAATAACCACAGGCCTATAAAAAACTGAAGAACTCGAAGAATTATGGATCACTGTGTAGTATCAGAAATTTCCATCTTTCATTGTAGAATGTGTTTACCGTCACCCTAAAGCACCTACCAGTTCATTCAGTCGTCTGCTAGAAACATTCAGAAATATCTGTGTGCACCATAAATCTGTATACATACTTGGTGACTTTAATGATGACTTGCTCTCAGCAGATAACAAAATGAAAAGGGTGATCAACACTGTGAAGTTAACACAAATAATGACAAAGCCGACCCGCATAGCCCCTAATTCTAGGACTCTAATAGATCTGATAATAACAAATAAAGTGGAAAGTATACCCTATTGGGATGTAGTTCCCTGCCCAATTGCAGACCACGAGCTCAACATTGCTATGCTAAGCATAAACAAACCCAAAAGGGAGCCTCTCTTCAAGACCTTCCGGTGTCTATAAAATTACTCTCCTGATATCTTTTGTGATGCATTAATCAACAACACAAATGTACTTAACAGAATTAAAAACACAGATAACGTCGATTTGCAGGTTGAGATTCTAACTAAAGTTTTCCGTAAATGCTTAGATAGTTGTGCACCCATTGTAATAAGAAAAATAACCCGCCCCTCAGCCCCCTGGCTAACTACTGACATCAAAGAGGCAATGCAAATCAGAAATCAAATACAAAAAGAGCTAAAAATGAATAGATATGATATGACTCTCTGAGAACGTTATAAAACAGAAAAGAAATGTGTCAGATCTCTCATCAATGTAAGTAAAAAAGACTTTTACAAAAAACAATTTAATAACTCTAGACATGATACAGCAGCAACATGGAAAGTGATAAGAAGCATGATACCAAATGAAAAGACTACCTCAGAAAGTTATGAAAATATTACGGAATTGAAAGACAAAGCAGAAAACTTTAATAACTATTTTGCTAACGTTGACAAAAATACATATGAGAAAACGCAAGAAAACATCAACTCATTGAATATGAGTAATTGCTTAAATGTCAATTCTTCCAATGTAAACACAAGAGAGTACTTCAAGATAAATCCTATAGATTGTGCTACCCTAATTCTTACCATAAAGAGCCTAAGAAGTTCTGGCTCTTATGGTCCAGATGGTATATCATTTCAGTTCATCAAAGATGCTCTACCCATGAATGGTATCTTATATTCTAACTATTATGAACACTTCCATTGTTACTAAAAAGTTTCCTAACTCTTGAAAAAAAATCACATGTAATACCTCTGCATAAAAAGGGGGATAGAAAAGATGTGACAAACTATCGTCCCATTTCCCTGCTACCCATTTTCTCTAAAATATTATAAAAAATTGATGCATGCCAACTTATGTCATATTTAGAGTCAAATAGACTATTAGCTATTAACCAACATAGTTTCATACCGAATCTCTCGATGGAAACTGCACTGCTCAAAGTTACGGATAGTATCTATAATAACATAGATATGAAAAAAATATCTATGCTTGTATTATTAGACTTTTCAAAAGCCTTCGACAGTGTAAACCATGAAATTCTTATAAGTAAATGTACTAACCTAAACATTGATTCGAGCTGGTTTAGAGAGTATCTATCTAATCGCAAACAGTTAATACTCCTTAACAACATCATCTCTATGCCAAAAATTTTATCATTTGGTGTTCCACAGGGATCAAGTACTTGGTCCTATCCCCTTCTCCATTTACGTAAATGATCTATCCTCTTTCATTTCTGACTGTCTAGTCGTACAATATGCAGATGGCACTCAACTACTCTTTAGTGGTGATATTAATAATCTCCCAGAGCTAAACTTAAGAGCAGAAAACACTCTGTGAAAAATTAAAACCTATTTTCAAGAAATTGGGCTGTTAATTAACGAAAGTAAAACACAATGCATGTTTATTGGTTCAAGGTTCCATATATCACAAATTCCAGAAAACAAAACAATTAATTTTTGCTGCAATATTATTACACCTAGCAAAACAGTCAAAAACCTAGGAATTCACTTTGATAACTACATGTTGTTTGATTCCCACATAGATAAAGTATGCAAAAAGGTTACAGGAACATTAATGTACTTATCACATATAAAAGACAATTTTGAGATTACCACTCGAATAACTGTTGTTGAATCTCTAGCCCTAAGTCACAATAATTACTGCACAACTGTTTGGAGAGCTACCACTAAGACTCAGATAACCAGAATACAGAAGTTTATTAATTTTGCAGCTCGAGTTGCCCTGGAAGGAATAAGAAAATATGACCACATCACACCAGCTCTCAATAAACTTGAGTGGCTGCGGGCAGAAAAACAAGGTTGCTTATGCTATTTATGTTTTTGTATACAAAATTTTGGACCATAATTATCCTAGCTGGCTATTTGATTTAAAAACAGTCAGGGATATAAAAGGAACCAACACAAGACAGAGCAGTGAGCTCTTTATTCAGAGAACAAATACAGAAGCAGGTTCAGAGATGATCACTATTAAAGGGCCAACTCTCTGGAACAATATTCCAGAGCATCTTAAAAATGCATCCTCCTTCACAGCTTTCAAAGGCAAACTATATAGCTTTCTTTTGGACAAATAGTTGCTGCTCACACATAAACTAAACTTAATGATTTAATGCAATTTCCCTTAACACTAACCTCTCTATATGTACACTGATATTGACTTCTCTGTTCTCTAAGTTAAGAACTAATTATTATCGTTCTAAGGAAAACAAAATGGTAATGATGCCGATAATAACAATGCTGTATCTAATATTATTACGACTATATTATCAACATTATTGTTAAAATTTTTATTACAGCATTATTATTTTCTATGAAAGCTACATTTAATTTAACTGTATGTATTACCCTCTTACTTATTAGTTCAATTACAAGTCTACTTATAAGTTACTTTTACTTTTAGAAGAATAACCATTGTACAAAAATATAAATATATGTTTGTTTGTTTGTTTGTTTGCACTGGGAGAGGCATTCAACATCAAAATCATGGCCACTGCAGCCGAGAGCCCCTTGAGCAACGGAGTGTGTGAGTGGCTATACTCGGTAATTGGGAATATTGTAAGGAAAATCATAGAAGAATGTAAATGTGACCTGGCGGTTGCCTTGGCCTGGGCAGTGTCAGCGAGTAATGCCCTCTCTGATTTCTCTGGATGTTCTCCTAATCAGCTCGTGTTTGGTCACAACCCAGAGCTTCCCAAGGTGTATGCCAATGATCCCCCCACACTGGAAGATACTGGGACATTAGAAATTGTGAGGAACAATTTGAATGTGCTCTTCATCTAGCAAGAAAAGAATCTGTGATAAATGAATCTGATGAATGTCTGGCCAGGGCACTACGACACAACATTCATGCTAGGGACCTTGATAATGTACAGAATTGTGATGAGGTTTTTTACAAGAGACATGACAGTTACGCATGGCATGGACCCTGTTGGGGGAATGGAGAGTTGTTAAGAATCTGTTTTACTAAGGGGACTCTAAGTACTGAGCTCGGTTAAGAGCTCACAAACAGACAGGACAGATATTTGTACTTGAACACCCCACCCGTTATACCACTACTCGGTTAAATGAAACTCAGAATTCAACTTTCTTTTAATTTTGAAAATGCAATGACATTAAAAGAATTGAATTAAATTCTTTATATTAAATTTTATGAAATGCTGCCTCGAATCCCGTAGGTGGTGAGCACGATTTCGTTTCCCGGCACCACAGATGTATGCCAAGACTTTGGCCTCAACTCGACGATTACCTCTGTCACAGGCAGAGTAGAATAGAAGACACTGCAATTGCAGAAACAGAAGTGACACACTGTTAATAATGGAAAACTGAGAGCATGAGCACACATATAATGAGTTTCCAATATTATTCTACTGGATGAAAATATATTGGTTAGTCACAGCTAACCAGAAATATTTATGCTACCATAATAGCATACAAAACCATTAATTCTTTGCTGGTATTAAAGGAAAACAATTTATTCACAATAAATGAAGAATAAGCAAGACAAATACAGTACTGTATGTATTCCTTAAATTGTGAGCAACCACAAAAGTTGCAATGCTTATTACTGATTTGCAATTAATATGGTAATACACTCTATTTATGATAAAGGAAGAATCTACGGGATAAATACAGTATTCATTCACTTATAGTTATCAAGAACTGTTTGCAATGAAAAAGGGGGGGCAAAACAACCTTTTGAAGTATTTGCAACTTATAACTCAAAACACTTTATCCCCAACATATGAAGAATTAGAAAGATAAATACAGTATGCGTTCATTAGATTGTGGTTAACAGGAAATATTTGCAGAGCCAACAGGGTAAAATTACCTTTTAATTATTTGCAGTTTAACACGTTTGTTAAATGATTAATTATTTGCAATTTATATAACAATTAGCTTTATTCACGAGTTTTTGACATAAAACACTTTATTTACGATGATAGAAAGGGGTGAAATGAAATTAGAATTTGTTAAGAGGAGGGATAGATTTTTACGGGCTCATAACCAGTCTTCAGAGGATGAGATTTTCGTTTATCACCTTCAATGAAAATAAACTTCTTAGCAATGTATATCAGCTGTTATTTCCAGGTTAAGGAATTAACTTTGGCAAGTGAGAATCCAGTTAGGTAATCTACAAAATTTTGTTTGTATGGGAATGGAATCTGAAAAAAATTCATAGGATTTAGCCAGTAACGAATGTAACTAATTCTCAAAAAAACAATTTGCTTGACCCACGAGCTTTATCATGCACTATCTCTCACCTTGTTTGTGCCAGATGAATTCCTGCGAAGATGCCACATAAATAAGGTTTGAAATAACTTGACTGCTGAGGCGAGATGCTGCCTCTGGGATGTTTGGCCGCCAAATGAGGATGCTACAATGTCCCTCCTGGTGACGTCATCTGTAGGATATACTTCTGGAGCAGAAACTGGCTCTTATATCATTTAAGGGCTACTTAGGTGGTGGTCCCTGGCAGGCAATTATAGCAGAGATGCAAGGGAGAGACAGTATTTTAGGTACAACAAGTGGAAGCAAATAAAATAAAACGAGAATAATAATGGAAAGTTAGGTTACTGGTAAACAATCTCTAGACTGTTCTTTGCATTGTAGGAGACGGAATTTAAGTACTCAAATAATAAAGAAGCTACTGATATATATATCTAGACAGGCTAATGACATAACAGCAAGGTCAAATTTATAACAAAATTATCAGCAAGAGCTATTTTATCATAAGAAAATTGTAAAGAAAACGTATCTGATAGGTTCACTGAAAAGGTGGAAAGGTAGGAGCAGCATTTATATCGGGACTCTGCTTCTACACGTACAAGAATAGTAAATAAGATATATTTAAAATTAGCTATAAGCTAAGATATAAATTGCAAATATTCATAATCTGCAAAAGTCAAGAAGGAATTATTTTTTTAGTTAGAAAAATGACAGTTAAGTTACTAAATTAACTAATAAGGCATCTAACAGCCTCTGGTGACTTTGAGCGAAACACTCTATCACAGACCCGGGATTGTAATTGGCAGAGATGGAAAACAAGTCTTAGTGATGCATGGGGGAGTTTATGTGAGGGCCCATGCGTGTTGGCTGGTACGGGTTCCAACTTCTGCTGGGGAGGTAAGAGACAGTGATGTGGATGGGGCCGTGCAACATAAGGATGTAGAGCCAGAGCCATTGGTGTCTAGGGAGCACGAGCACACAGAGGAGTCGGAGAGTGATGATGGGCACTGTGAACCAGAGGCGGAGGATGATGATAGGTTAGGAGAGCTTGAAGGTGCGCCCGTGTCACAGCAGCCTTCATGCCTTATTGCAGGCCAGCAGATACAAGGCATTTGTAGCGAGAGTGGTGAGCTGGTGTCTGGACGAGTTGTGAACCGGGCTGGCAAAGCCACAGGAAAGTACAAAGACTGTTACAATTTTCGGTTGGATTCCGATGGGAGCATCTCCTGGGGGAATCTGAACCAAGATTTTAGCATCTGGAAGATTTTCAATGAGGGTACAGAAATGATAATTCTCTTTAACTCTGAGGAGGTGATGTGTGCTAAGGAAAAAGAAATACTGAACTGGAGGGACAATAAAGACTATGAAGAGGTAGAAGAGGTCGGTCAACAGACTCTATCTATGCAGTGGGTTGTGACGGAGAAAGTTAAGGGAGGACAAATGGTGGTGAAGGCATGCCTGGTGGCAAGAAAATTTGAGGAGGACACAGGTGAACTTCTCAAGGATTCCCCGACATGCTCAAAGGAAGCCATATGTTTAGCATTATCACTCACTGCGGGCATGGGTTGCATTTGTCACTCCTTGGATGTTAAAGCACCTATTTGCAGGACAATGAAATCAGTAGGGACATATATCTACGCCCTCCTCAGGAGTTCTCTGATGGCCAGCTATGGAAGCTGAGAAAGACTGTATATGGCTTGTGTGATGCAGCCCATCATTGGTACCTCAGAGTGAAAGACTAGTTAACAGATCTCGGCTCTCAGGTGTGTTCACTGGATCCGGCATTGTTTTACCGGAGATGGAATGGCAGGATTGAGGGCATGATCAGTATATATATGGATGATTTTCTGTGGGCAGGAACTCCAGCGTTCAAGAGTAATGTGATAGACCAGTTGAAGCAACTTTTTCTGCTTGGAAGCTCTGTGTCAAAGGCATTTAAGTATGTAGGTTTGAACATCACCTCATACAAATATGGCAGCTTTGCATTTGACCAGCTAGATTATGCATCCAGCTTGACTCCCTTGACAGTCAGTCATAAAAGGGCATATGTGAAGACGGGAGAAGTGTCAGAGTTGGAAAGATCAGAATACAGAGCCCTGGTAGGCCAGTTAAATTGGATTGCCACTCATACCTGTCCAGACATTGTCTTTGACATGTGTGAACTGAGTGCAGCATGTAACCGGGCAACAGTGGCTGACATCTTGCAACTTAACAAGGTCATATCAAGAGTGAAGACAGACAACATTCGACTGCATGTGCCAAGAATGTCAAGGCTTGAGAATTACCTTGAGTGCTTTTCAGATACTTCTTTTGCTAACCTAATTCGTAGTGGGTCACAAGGAGGTTTTATCATATCCTTGTGGAGTGATGACGACAAAAGCTGCCCCATCTACTGGCAATCAAAAAGGATCAGATGGGTGGTTAATCCATCGACAACACATGAGGAGAAAGTTCCCTTATAAACAATGATGCCTATAAGTGTATGAGTACACTGGCACCTCTCAGGATTTGGTTTCCATACATCAGACTGACAAGAGGGATTGAAGAGTGATCATCTACTTTATAGTTTCAATATCAACACCAATATATTCAACCATCAAAAAGATCAATGTAACATAGGGATCTCATATCCAGTTGGGTAAAATAATTCACAATGAGGTCCGTTGTTTTGCACATAAAGGAAGTTAGAGAATTAAACCTATTATCCATCCAATGCTATCCTTACATGTGTGTGACCGGATATTACTCTTATTCAAATCCTATTCTCCTTCTTCACACTGATTTGCAGTCTGGTTCCCAGCCTATTGTGTTCCTCTTTATTGATTTTTTTTTTATCAGTGCCGATGCACGAACAACCTTTCATCAGTACAAGTCAGTGAGGCATGTCTCTGTATGCTACATAAGCATCAGCTTTTTCTTTGTCTTAATGTTTTCTTGGTGCCCGGGCATGATGAAGGCAATTCTCTTGCCTGTCCCAGTGACACACTGATAAAAAAAATATATGGAACACATGTAATGGAGAGGGTATGGAGAGGTGAAAAGAATGTGGAGTGGGTGAAGAAGTTACTGGAGTGATATGTCACAAAATGGTACTTGCAAGAGTGAAAGGCTTAGAGATAGTCCCACTGACAATAAGACAGCAGGCAGAGCTGGAGGTGGCGGAGCTGAGGATGCTGCAGTTTTCTTCGAGCGTAACAAGGATTGATAAGGAACGAGTATATTAGAAGGACAGCTCAGACAGGATGGCTTGGGAACATGGTGAGAGGCATGACTTAGATGGTATAGGCAAGCTCTGAGAAGGGAGGTGACAAGGAGGAAAGGAAGTGGTAGGCCAAAAGTAGAGGATTATGGATATGGTGAGGGAGGACATGAGGGTGTGTGGTGGAATGGAGGAAGATGCAGACAATGGGATGGTATGGAGATGACTGATCCACTGTGGTGACCCCTGATGGGAGAAATTAATTGACTTATGGTCTATAGGCCATTGGTTTGTATGCCTTTGTAGCTGGAAACTTTGTTCTTCATACATCTCATTGTATGTTTTCTCACACTGAGTAACAAGGCTATCTAAGATTGCCTTCTGAATCAAATGTAGATACGATGTTATTTACTTTGAGAGACACTTAGTCTTTGTAGTTCAGCTTATAATCTAAAGGGTATACCAAAGCCTTTACTCAGAGGCTGCCCATGCCAGTTTCTTGATGTAATTCACTAGGTTATTTGAAATGCATCTGGAAAAGCTTTCTTTGGTTTTTGTTATTCTTATGAAACGAGATTTGATTTTCATTAGTTTCTCCTTATATGTATATATGATTATTCTTGTGGTTTGTTATAACTGACATTGTAAGTACCTGCATTAAACATTTTATGTCCTTTATAAATCTTTCTACTCAGATACTTATTGAGAGACTGTTATATTTTTGTGATGTTTTATATTGTTGTTCTTTTCATAGTATGAAGTTTTCAGGGAATATACTTTGCACAGGATCGTAGTCGAAAACTTTTATTAACTATGATTTCCAGGAAATTGTATATTCATGCTTATTTTCATTAGGTGCTGGCATACCTGAGTAATAGTTTCCTTGCATGTATTATATAGTATAGCTAAAAGACATACCTTTTAAAGTATTTGTCATAGTTGTGTTTGATATATATATACTTTTCAATTATATTAATTATTTTTTCTAAGGGTTTTGACTTTCCTCCAACCCAAATGATCCATTAGGCAGCGAGGAAAATTTAAAAAAATGGCCCAAGCTCCTTGAAATTTTATTTTTCCTCAGCTTTTACTTAGAAAACTAACTGTATATTTTTGCACTGTTCAGTGTATGTCTTTTAATTAACTGACACTTTATTAAGAGGATGCCTTTTTTCACTCTAAAGATCTTGCATGTGATTACCTAATTGTGTTTACGGGAAAGAGCCCAAAGCTCGTATCTTCCCGTCTCCTCATCGGTTCCATTTTATACTTAGTGATACTTATCATACCTGTCCTTAAAACTATGGATTGAGATAGCATTAACTACCTCCTCGCTTAGCCAATTCCAATTATCAACTACTCTTACACTGAAAAAGTATTTCCTTACATCCTGCGAAGAAGTTTTCTTACAAAGCCTCAAACTATGACCTCTAGTTCTAGAGCCAGCCATATCAAAATATCGATCCCTATCCACTCTATCATAACCATGAAGGAATTTAAAGACTGTCACCATATCCCCCCTCACTCTTCTAGCTTCGAGTGATGGTAAGTCTAATTCCCTCAGCCTCTCATCCTAACTGAGATTGCGTATTTCTGGCACCAGTTTCGTGGCATGTCTTTGAACTTTTTCAAGCTTAGCTATGTGCTTTTTCAAGTGCGGATTCCAAAAGGGGGCTGCATATTCGAGTTTTGGCCTCACATAGGTTACATAAATATTTATGAACATTTCCCTGTCCATGTGCCTGAAGCCTACCCTTACATTTGATAAGAATGCATATGCTGCCCTTACTATGCCATTTATATGTATTTCTGGAGACAAATCTGCCAGTATGTTTACTCCTAGATCTCTCTCATTTTCTGTCTCTTGAAGTTGTACTCCAGCCACCGAGTAGTCAAGCTTGGGCCTTCTTGCACTTGTACCCATTCTCATTACCTTACATTTTGAAGTATTGAATTTCATTAGCCACTTTTCTGACCACTCATGCAGATTATTTAGATCCTCCTGAAGTTCTCTACCATTGTTCTCGTTTTTTACTTTCTTCACAATCTTTGCATCATCTGCAAACATATTCATGAATGAATTTACAGACTCTGGTAGGTCATTTACATATACAAGGAACAAAAGTGGCCCTAAAACTGAACCCTGTGGAACTCCACTACTAACTTTTCTCCATTCAGACACTGAGTGTCTTACTCTAACCCTCTGTTCCCTTCTTTCTAAGTAAGTTTTTATCCATTCCAAAACATTTCCACCTATTCTAGCCATTGATTGCAGCTTCCTAATGAGTCTCCCATGTGGAACAGTGTCAAACGCTTTCTGGAAGTCTAGGAATATGCAATCTGCCCAGCCCTCTCTTTCCTGTAAGATTTGGCTTACCTCATCATAAAATTCTAATAAGTTTGTTACTGTTGATCTACCTTCTCTGAAGCCATGTTGCCTCACTGACAAAAAGAAGAAGGATTCCAAGTGAAGAGAGATATGTTTCCTTAGTAGTTTCTCCATAACTTTGCAAACTATGCTGGTCAAGGAAACTGGTCTATAGTTCAGAGCCGTATCCCTCCTTCCCTTTTTGAAGATAGGTATCACATTTGCTTGTTTCCAGCATCTTGGAATCTCCCCCGACTCCAGTGACTCCTTAAATATGATACTTAGTGCCACTGATATTGTGTTTGCGCATTTTTTAAGCACATGAGGGGATATGTCATCGGGACCTGTAGCTTTATGAACATCTAAATCCATCAGCGCTTTGCATACCTCTGTGGCTGTAAGCTTGATGTTCTCCAATACCGGCCCTTGAGCTTCTATCACTGCAATCTGGGGGGGTGGGGTATTTTCTACTGTAAATACTGACGGAAACTCCTTGTTCAATTCTTTGCAGATCTCTTCATCCGTCTCAGTGATGCTTCCATCCGCTCTCTTTAGCCTTAAAACCTGTTCTTTTACCTTCAGTTTTCCTCTGATAAAGCTGTGAAAAAGCTTGGGATTTTCTTTAGCCTTCCTGGTGATGTCCCTCTCATAGTCTCTCTCTGCCTCTCTCCTTTTACTTAGGTAGTCATTTCTTGCTCTTTTGTAGGTTTGCCAGGCATTTATGTTTTTTCTCCTCCTATACCTTTTCCAGCATTTGTCTCTCCACTCCTTAGCTCTTTTACACCCATTATCGAACCATTTCTCTCTGGCATGAATTACACCTACTTTGGTGACAGGTATGCAGCAATCTACTATCTTCCCATATTTCTCACAAAAGATGTCATACATTTCTTGTACAGATTTGTTGTAAAATAAGGTTCTCCAGTCAATAACTGCAAAAAGCTCATTCATTTTGATGTAATCTCCTTTCGGATAGTTCCTCCTCATGTCCTCAGTGCCTCTACTCTCAGGAAGAATATCTTCAATGATATACTCCATCAACAACACACAGTGGTCACTCTTTCCAATTGGTGGTTCATACTCAATTTTTTCAATATCCAACACATTATCTGTGAACACTAGATCAAGTAGTGATGGCTCATCCCCACCCCTGACCCTTGTTGGTTCCATTACATGTTGGTGTAGGAAATTCCCTTGTACGCAATCTAGGAATCTTGCCCCGAATGAGTCCTCACCACTGTGTGGGTCAAGATTTATCCAATCTATCTCTTTATGTGGACTTCCTTTGGTGTGTTTTCTTCGCTCTTACAGTATTTTTATTAAATAAACGAAGTATTTTATATCCACCTGCATGCTACCTCATTACTTTTTCCAAAATGTGCAAATCTCATTGGTGAATTTACCAACCACTCTTTTTTGAGGGCAAAAAGAAAAGTAATATATTTAAACAAGAGTCACACGAGCCATATTCAAGACCTATTTTTCATAAAAAAAAAAAATGATTGGATTTTACAGAGAAATATTTTGGTCTGCACACACCGTATCTGTCAAAATTACCCTTTCACCGTATTTTATGAATTTGTTGAACTAATTGGTATCTAATTTAACAGGGTGCTCATGATATTAGACTTAATGAAGCATATCATGAGTCACTTGACTTAAATACTGATGTTATATTTACTTATTTAAATAACGGGCAGCATGTCTTTTTAGATATTCATTACATTATTTTTTCAAGGAACCAAACTTCCAGGATATACTGATATCAAAGGGAATCTAGGTAATATATCTGTTTACTTAATTTAGTCTGATTTAATTTTTGAGAGCTTATCACATAGTGTTATGAATGATTCTGATAGGATGGGTACATAAGCTAGGCATAACAGTGTTCAAGCATGTCATATTAGACTCTGAAAACACTTCATGTTTTGCTTAATTCACTTTAATAATTTACCAACTTCCCCAAAATGCATTTTTATTATTATTATTTTTTTATTAAATATGAACCCATTTCCTTTAATTATCACTGCTAATTTCCTCTTGTTAAATATGGTTCCCTCTATCTGTCATGTACAGTTATCTTTTTTTTTTCCATGTAATAATTATACAGAAAACATTTTTTAAGTCAAGATGGCTTCAGTAGCTTATTCTATCTCTTAATATGCTCTGGTTTACTTTTGTGAACATTATATAGTCTATTTCAGTAAACGACTTTGTAATTAATGTGCGATTCACCAATTTGAGCACACTTCTAGTCATTTTTGTGAGATCATTCAAATGTGTCCTTGTTAATCTCATGATTAATTAGGGTCAGTGTTGACTACTAACTCTTATGAAGATTAAACTCTACATTACCATTATGATATAATCTCTAGTCAAATATTTTCACCACTCCGGTAAAATTCAGCAAACTGTGGTTAGTTTGCATTTACTCTGTCCAATATATAATAAGTTGGATCTAAAACTGCCTCTGCTTAAATATATTGTCCAAGCATTAAATTTCCATATTTTACCAACAAAGTCATTATTAGTTGTACTGATAGCCTATTTATGTACATAATAATATTGGAAAGGATAGAGTTCTTTATTCTGTAGCCCTCAATAAGTAAATCACAAGAGAATTTTCTCATAGCTATGGAGCACTTGAAAGAAGTAGAAGGATAGTAGTGTGAGTGACTTACATAGTGAGAGTTCAAGCTGATGTATAATAATACGAGTAATTGATAAAATGTGCCATAGCTTTGGAAGAAGCGGTGAATATAAATTGTGAGTTTTATACATTTACAAATACTCATACGGAGGATGCAGTCTCTTTGTTGAAGGGGCTGCAAAGCCAAAGCACGCACCATTTTACCAGAAGACCAATTTACACTATACCTCATATATTAGGAATGAAGGGTTGCCACAATTTTCCCTCCCCCAGACTGCCACACTTCTTGGGGTACTCAGAAGAAGCAGTATACTGTGCAGTTCATCTTCCATGGGCCAAAGCTGTGGCCAATGTACCCCAACTGCTTCATTTTAAAGTAACCATTCTTCCTTCACCTAGCAGTCCCAGTCTGCAGCACTATGGTGAATCTGTGCCACACTTCCTTCATAATGTCTTTTCTCCCTAACCCTACCTATGTCATTCTTTCTTCCCTGCTCAATTGACATACCATGCTTTTTCCATGACATCTATCTATCTCGGCCTTACTTAAAATATTTTTGCTTATCACAGTGTTCACTAGATGCAACTCGATACTTTTTTGAAAAGGCCTAAATCACCTCAGCACTCTCCGGACAAACTTACCCAACAGCTTTCTCCTATTACCTTTTCTGTGTCTAACCTGCACATTTCTTACTGTAACCATTCTTGACAACCCTATCATCCTTCTAAAACACCTCTTCTTAATTACAATTTCAATTGTAAACATGTCATGTGAGAGAAAGTGTTGGATATTAGTTTTGGAGGGTTTTAATCATAAAGATATAGACTGGAGTAGACTTTACCCATACAGTGAAGAGGATTCTTATGAGGGTAAGAAGTGGCGATAACAATGATTTCTTAGATAGGCTATGGAAGGGGTTCATAAAACGAATCTTACTGTCCTAAACACTTATAAACCAGAGAACCTAATAAATAAATTACAGTGCCTCACTCGTGTGATTGGAGCATCTGTTTGCCTTTTGTATGTAGTACACAGGCTAAATGAGCCTAGGGCAAATAAAGAAATTGGCACTAGAGACTTTACTCATTGTTCACCACGACATATAATAAACTGACCGAAAAGGAAACAAAACTGAAACCTCATTAATACAGTTCATGCAACGATTTACAAGATAAGATGATCAGTGACGAATACACCAAAAAAAATACAAAACAACAAAAAGTAACAAGCATCCCTTCTTACTTTCAATAGAGTGCTGCATATTCAAGCTCTGGCCTCACAAGTTACATAAATATTTCTGAATGTTTCCTTTTCCATGTATCTGAAGCCTACCCTTGCACTTGCTAAGAAAGTATATGCAGCCTTTATTATGCCATTTACAGAATATCTATTTCTGGAAACAAATTTGCTAATATATTTTCTCTTAGATCTGTCTCTTGAAGTTTTACACCTGCTATTGAGTATCCAAGTTTGGACCTTCCTGTACTTTTTCACATTTTCATCGCATTACATTTTGAAGTATTGAATTTCATTAGCAACTTTTCTTACCACTCATGCAGACTTTACAGGTCTAACTGAAGTTCTCTACCATAGTTCTCGTCTTTTATTTTCTTCACTATCTTTGCATCATCTGCATACATATTCAAAACTTAATTTACAGCCTCCAGTGGGTCATTACAAGGAATACAAGCATCTCTGAAGTTAAACCCAATGGAATATACTAATCGTTCTCCAGGCATACACTGTCTTACTCTAAGCCTCTGTTCCCTTCCTTCTAAATAAGATTTTATCCATCCCAAGACATTTCCACCTATTCTCACCATTGCTTGGAGCCTCTTTAGTCTCCTGCGTGGGACCGTGTCAAATGCTTTCTGAAAGTCTAGGAGTATGCAATCTGCCCAGCTCTCTTTTTCCTGTAAGATGCGACTTACCTCATTATAAAATTCTAATAAGTTTGATGCTGTTGAACCTCATAATAAAATTCTAATAAGTTTGTTACTATTGAATTACCTTCTTTGAAGCCATGGAAAGGGCAAACCCACTCATCAGACAGGCACTTGATAAGGAGAAGACAGTGGTAATCTCAGGCATAAGCGAATCCCAGGAGCCAACATGGCAGGGGAGACTTGAAGAAAATAAAGCTAGGGTTGTAGACCTGATAAGAAAGATTGGAGTAGTTTGTGGTCCTGAGGATATTGTAAACATACACCAACTAGGTAAATATTCGAGGGAAGGAAAGCCGAGACCAACAAAAGTAACCTTTGAGAGAGGGGAAACATGTAGGGAAATATTGTTGAGAAAAAAAAGTCTAAAAGACCTTCAAGAATTCAAAGAAGTGTTCATTAGACGATACAGAACACAGGAAGAGATGGGAAAGATCAAAAACTTGTTGCAAGAGGCAAGGTTACATGATGAAAGAAATGAAGAAGAGAAGAAAAATTTTCATTTCAGATTTCTTCCAGACAAAGGGGAGATAAAGAAGATAATGACAGAAGATCAGGGGAATTGGGTCTCATTAAGATTGTTATACACAAATGCTGATGGATTAGCTGGTAAGGCAGTAGAATTAAAAGATAGAATTCACAACAGTAAGGCAGATATAGGAGCAATTACAGAGACTAAGTTGAGTGAGGACATAAACAGTGTCACAGTTTTTCCTAAGGGCTTCACAATACTAAGGGTTGAAAGATCTGAGAGGACTGGTGGAGGGATAGCACTGCTCATAAGTGAAAGGTTTCAAGTTGAAGAAATAAACTTGGCTATAGAAAGTGAGTTCAAGGAATTTCTTGTTGCTCGCATAAATACTGGGTCAGAGAGCATTATAATAACTGTTGTATACAACCCACCAAGAAACCAAAATAGGCTTGAAGTTTATGAGGAAAGTCATATAGGTACTACTGAAGTCTTAAACTCAGTTGTTAACATGGCACGGGAAAAAAAATGTAGGATTTTGATTATGGGAGACTTTAATCATAAAGAGATATATTGGATAAATCTTGACCCACACAGTGGTGAGGACTCATTCGGGGCAAGATTCCTAGATTGCGTACAAGGGAATTTCCTACACCAACATGTAATGGAACCAACAAGGGCCAGGGGTGGGGATGAGCCATCACTACTTGATCTAGTGTTCACAGATAATGTGTTGGATATTGAAAAAATTGAGTATGAACCAGCAATTGGAAAGAGTGACCACTGTGTGTTGTTGATGAAGTATATCATTGAAGATTTTCTTCCTGAGAGTAGAGGCACTGAGGACATGAGGAGGAACTATCCGAAAGGAGATTACATCAAAATGAATGAGCTTTTTGCAGTTATTGGCTGGAGAACCTTCTTTTACAACAAATCTGTACAAGAAATGTATGACATCTTTTGTGAGAAATATGGGAAGATAGTAGATTGCTGCATACCTGTCACCAAAGTAGGTGTAATTCATGCCAGAGAGAAATGGTTCGATAATGGGTGTAAAAGAGCTAAGGAGTGGAGAGACAAATGCTGGAAAAGGTATAGGAGAAAAAACATAATTGCCTGGCAAACCTACAAAAGAGCAAGAAATGACTACCTAAGTAAAAGGAGAGAAGCAGAGAGAGACTATGAGAGGGACATCACCAGGAAGGCTAAAGAAAATCCCAAGCTTTTTCACAGCTTTATCAGAGGAAAACTGAAGGTAAAAGAACAGGTTTTAAGGCTAAAGAGAGCGGATGGAAGCATCACTGAGACGGGTGAAGAGATCTGCAAAGAATTGAACAAGGAGTTTCCGTCAGTATTTACAGTAGAAAATACCCCACCCCCTCAGATTGCAGTGATAGAAGCTCAAGGGCCGGTATTAGAGAACATCAACCTTACAGCCACAGAGGTATGCAAAGCGCTGATGGATTTAGATGTTCATAAAGCTACAGGTCCTGATGACATATCCCCTCATGTGCTTAAAAAATGCGCAAACTCAATATCAGTGGCACTAAGTATCATATTTAAAATGTCTCTGGAGTCAGGGGAGATTCCAAGATGCTGGAAACAAGCAAATGTGATACCTATCTTCAAAAAGGGAACGAGGGATACGGCTCTGAACTATAGACCAGTTTCCTTGACCAGCATAGTTTGCAAAGTTATGGAGAAACTACTAAGGAAACATATCTCTCTTCACTTGGAATCCTTCAACTTTTTGTCAGTGAGGCAACATGGTTTCAGAGAAGGTAGATCAACAGTAACAAACTTATTAGAATTTTATGATGAGGTAAGCCGAATCGTACAGGAAAGAGAGGGCTGGGCAGATTGCATATTCCTAGACTTCCAGAAAGCGTTTGACACTGTTCCACATGGGAGACCTATTAGGAAGCTGCAATCAATGGCTAGAATAGGTGGAAATGTTTTAGAATGGATAAAAACTTACTTAGAAGGAAGAGAACAGAGGGTTAGAGTAAGACACTCAGTGTCTGAATGGAGAAGAGTTAGTAGTGGAGTTCCACAGGGTTCAGTTTTAGGGCCACTTTTGTTCCTTGTATATGTAAATGACCTACCAGAGTCTGTAAATTCATTCATGAATATGTTTGCAGATGATGCAAAGATTGTGAAGAAAGTAAAAGACGAGAACAATGGTAGAGAACTTCAGGAAGATCTAAATAATCTGCATGAATGGTCAGAAAAGTGGCTAATGAAATTCAATACTTCAAAATGTAAGGTTATGAGAATGGGTACAAGTGCATGAAGGCTCAAGTTTGACTACTCGGTGGCTGGAGTGCAACTTCAAGAGACAGAAAATGAGAGAGATCGAGGAGTAAACATACTGGCAGATTTGTCTCCAGAAATACATATAAATGGCATAGTAAGGGCAGCATATGCATTATTATCAAATGTAAGGGTAGCCTTCAGGCACATGGACAAGGAAATGTTCAGAAATATTTATGTAACCTATGTGAGGCTAAAACTCGAATATGCAGCCCCCTTATGGAATCCGCACTTGAAAAAGCACATAGCTAAGCTTGAAAAAGTTCAAAGACATGCCACGAAACTGGTGCCAGAAATACGCAATCTCAGTTATGATGAGAGGCTGAGGGAATTAGACTTACCATCACTGGAAGCTAGAAGAGTAAGGGGGGATATGGTGACAGTCTTTAAATTCCTTCATGGTTATGATAGAGTGGATAGGGATCGATATTTTGATATGGCTGGCTCTAGAACTAGAGGTCATAGTTTGAAGCTTGGTAAGAAAACTTCCTTGCAGGATGTAAGGAAATACTCTTTCAATGTAAGAGTAGTTGATAATTGGAATTGGCTAAGCGAGGAGGTAGTTAATGCTATCTCAATCCATAGTTTTAAGGACAGGTATGATAAGTATCACTAAGTATAAAATGGAAGCGATCAGGAGACGGGAAGATACGAGCTTTGGGCTCTTTCCCGTAAACACAATTAGGTAATCACTTACAAAAAGTTGAAGGATTCATAGTGGAGAGAGATGCGTTTTCTTTGTAGTTTCACCTTAACTTTACACACTATGCTGGTCAAGGAAACAGGCCTATAGTTTAAAACAATATATCTTCTACCCTTTTTAAAGATAGGAGCCACATACGCTTGTTTCCAGCATCTTTGAATCTCCCCAGCTTCCACCTGTTTTTCAAATGTGATGCACAGCGCCAGCAATATTAGTTTAGAGCATTTCTTATGTACGTATCATCAGTATCCATAGCTTTATGGGCATCTAACTCTCTCAACATTGATTAAGAAATGCATGAGGCACATGCATGTAAGTATACAATGGATACACTTGAATAGACAATAACTAAATAAATAATGTTTTACCGTATTTTTTTATTTATTTATTTTTTTTATGATTGTGACACCAGGACGGGCCAAAAAAATAATAAAATAAAACAGCCCTCATCGGGCCTGGGCACGAAGAATACATAAATAGAAACAGAGATGGAGAGTGTAATGACTTGTCAGATGTGAAGGGGTAATAAGAGATGTGTAATGAATATCCAAGAATATTCAGTCTAGATGTAGGCATAGAAAATGATCAAACTCCATGCACAGAAAACCTAATATGTACATACTAGGAACACACTGCCTACCTAGACAAGCATATTCAAGACAAGTGCATATGTTGCACTGAAACACGTAATATCATATCTGTACACATGAATATAAAGGTAAGGCTCAACAAATCTCCAGAGGAGCTTATGACAGACATATACTACCTTGACTTGTATTTCATACAGGCAAAGAAAATGCCATTTCGACATGAAGCACTCATTAATGCACATTTTTATTCAAAATATATCATCAATGCCTTAGATTGTTTTCCGATTGTAATATACTTAAGTTTGAATGAATTAAGAAAATTTTTATTTGACACTTTTCTTGAAATAAAATTCAAGTTTTGATAATTTCACCAGTTCTTGCTGAAGTTTTCAGAATTTTCAGAAGAGGTTAGTATTACAAACACTGCAAATAGACATAAATATTTGTCCTATGAGGAATTCAACCCCTGCTTTTGTAAAGCTATTGTCGAAGACATCTTTGTGGTATTTATGGCACTCCTAGTTCTTGGACCACGTAAATAAAATGTCTCAGGTATATGGGGATACACCAAACCAGAGGCGGCTCATGGCTAAAATTAGTGGGAGTACTGCTTCAGAAAATATTTAGCCATTGTTTTAATATTGTGTAAAACGAAATAAACATATAATAAGAAAATTTATACATAAACTTAATAAAATCCTAAATAAAAAAAAATAAAAAAAATTACTTACTAATACCCTAAATTGTTACAGTTTAAGCTTGATCCATTCATTCAAAGACGAAATTTAATTTTTGTTTTACTTTGCACTAAAAAAATTAATCATATTCTCCTTGATCTCTGGATGACAGTTGCGATTATTTTTCGCCATTAAAAGCACTGCAAGTGCATTTAGTCTTTGTCTATTATTTTAGATAAAATTTCACCACTCTTTTTAATCTTTATAGTACGCTCATTGACTGAAGGTCTGTATGGCTCACTAAGTTTCTATTTAATATTTACCTTTCCCAAACATGACAGTGAAACTACATTTTCAATATGCTTCTTTGACTTCTCATTTTTTTCAGCTTTTTCTTTCATTTTATTTATATTTCTAAAATCGTCTTTTGTCCACGTTTCATCGCCTCCAAACAGTATATGCGGGAAGCAACAATGCATAATTTACTTCACAGCCGCAAAGCCAACATTCCCGTTGGTACCATGCAGCATTAAAGCTATGAATATACTTCTTCCTGTTGCTTATTCCTGGCTGAGATTTTTGAATATCAGGTGTTGAACGGCATCTTTTCTTATCTGCAACTTTATCATGGAGAGACAACTGTGACAACGTAAGCTGTTGAAGTTCAGTTACAGAACTTATTTCTTGGGAATGTAAGGAGGCCATGGTTAAATTTTTAAATTTTCTGTAAAATAAAAGAACCGAAAAACAATGAATTAAATAGAATAGCTGGAAGCATGATATTCATTTATTATTCTACACTTTATCATATTCAAGAATGGTGTAAACTGTTCTAAAGCACAACACATGCTGAGTCAAAAAGAAACACTACCTTACACTTGCACAACAGGGTCAGCACTGCACGAGAGGCAGTGCTCTCTCTGCAACGCAGCTTCTTATCTTGGACATGTGCGCCCCCTCCCCATCCCATGGTTGGAGGAGGGTGGTAGAGGATCTCCGGGGGTTGTAAGAGGGGGAGTAGCTCTTAGAAGCCTGAAGCAAAAAGTCAAGAACCTTGATACCCTTATAATAAACCTGGATTATAAACTTCAGAACATGGACAGAGAAATGAAAGAGAATGAAACACTTAGAGAGGCAATAGCATCTTTGGAATAAGCAAATGAGGCACAAGGGCAAGAGAGAAAAGAACAATAAATATGTATAAAGAAGCTGGGAGGGGAAAAGAGTGAACTAAAAACCGGAATTTCTAAACAAGAAGATAACAACAAGCAGGTAAATGACAATCTACATGAATTAAATGTTAGTTTTCTGCTGAGAGAGACGAGATTGCAGCTTGGAATGTCCAGATAAAGGAAAACATCAAGCAGTTTAGAAAAGAGTTTCAGGGCTGAGTATGGAACATGATGCCATGAAAATTTCCTTTGCAGATTCATAAAGAGGAATGTGGCAGTAAATGAGGATGTGAGGGTAGTGGCACTGGAAAACATACAAATGGTTGACTATAAAGAAAAGTAATAGAAAAAAGGAAAGATGTTGTGATGGAAAGGGCTAATCCACTGATTCAACAGGCTGTTCCATACTTTGAGAAAGATGGATGAGGAGAATGCCATTAAAAATCGTGAGAAAAGTGGAGGTTTTATTACTCAAACTTAGATGTCCGACATGGCGTGTTCTACCTGAGTAAACACAACAAAGCAATAGTGCAATGCAAAGCGCACGAATTAATCAGCACAAAAGTTATACATAACATTCCTCCCTCCA
>JAXCGZ010004877.1:0-27157 GCA_037179515.1 Halocaridina rubra | reverse complement strand
TAGGAGACTGAAAGGGCATTATGAACGTTCTTGTCTGCCACCTAGTGGGCATCTTTATTACTTTCAATGTAAACAAAACATGGATTCGTTCATTAACAAAATAACAATTATATCAAATATTGTAACAGTTCTCTTTGCCATAATTTTAAGATGAAAGACTTTGGTAATATTTCATGGTTTTTAGGTATTGAATTCAAACATGATTCTGAGAAGTTTGTGATGGTACAGTCAAGGTACATTGAGAAACTGTTGAATAGGTTCAATATTACAGATTGCAAACCAAAAGCCACTCCTTGTGATTAGAGTGTAAGTAAAGTCATAGATAACCATTCTGAGAAATTACCCGATTCAAGACTGTATAGAGAGATGGTTGGCAGTCTTATATATCTTATGACCTGTACGCGTCCTGATCTTTGTTACATTGTAACTATATTGTCTCAAAATATGAATAATCCAACAAAAGCTCACTTAAATATGGCTAGGCATGTTCTAAGGTATCTTAATGGTACTATAAATGTTGGTTTGACTTTCAAAAAGCAAACTTGTGAAATGCTTAAGCTTCAAGGGTTTTGTGATTCCGACTGGGGTGCGTCATCTGATAGACGCAGTATCTCTGGATATGGCTTTATGTTATGTGATGATGGTCCTTTGATTTCTTGGAAAAGTCGAAAACAGCAGATTGTAGCCTTATCAACCTGCGAGGCAGAGTACGTTGCTCTAACGTCTGCCATCCAGGAAGCTAAGTTTTTGAGTCAACTTTTGGTGGATATGAATGCTGGTAATAAAACCACTGTAACACTTCATGTAGACAATCAAGGTGCAATATGTCTGGCTAAAAATCCTGTACACCATCAGCGTACAAAGCATTTAGACATTAGATACTATTACATAAGATCTGAAATTCAGAACGGTGCAGTTAAATTAGTTTATGTACCTTCAAGCGATAATATCGCAGATATTTTCACAAAGCCAGCAATAAAGGATAAATTAAATAAATTTACTTCCTTGAGGGGCAGCGTATACACCACATAATGTGTGTACCATTGTATATATAATCTTTTTTCTATATATAATTTGCAAATACCATTTCTATTTTTCTCTATATTGTTTATATATATTTTTTTTACATACATGTATATGATTTACTGATGAATGTATTCTATTTTCCTCTATACATGTACATGTATACATTTTGCACTCATTCCAATTATTATTCATATGCATATAATATTTTGCAAATTATTTTCTGTTGAATGCCTTATTATTGATTACTAAGAAAATGATGTTTTCTAGGAATTTGCTTCTTTACCTAGCTATGTTCTTTTATAAATTTCTACCATTTTACCTGCTCCATGCCATGCCTAATACTTACATTATAATAATTTACTTGATATTTGCTGCTCTACTTATATATCATAATATGTCATTGATTCCTGTATACTTATATATACATTGTTTGCTAAATATTTGCCACCTTAAGTTTAAGTGGGGGTGTTGAGGGTAAACTTAATCGACAAATATATTTTTCTTAAGTTTACTAATTAGATTAATATTTTTCACAATAATATAATTGATATATTTTTCATATATATGCCCAGTACATATTTTCCAAGCTGGCATTTTCTTTGGTCCATGTCATAACGTTGTATGACGCTTGCTTCATATAGTAAACAAATAACCGGTGACTGTGACTTTCAATTATATTCCCAAAATTGCTCTTTATCCACCATCATGGCTCATAGTGGTCATACCTTAACATAACCACTGTGTCATTTAGAACTTATTTAGATAATATTCATGTTATTACACTAAAATAGGTTGCTATTCCAGTGGTTCCCAACCATTTATGGGTCATGCCCACCTCAAGATCTCTAAACTCTTAATGCTCCTTTTGACATATAAGTAAAAAATGTATTAAAAATACAATAGAATATTGAAAAACGTATAAAAAATAAAATAAATAATTTAAATATATAAAATAACTTTTATAGAAGTATAAAGGTACCGATAAAATACAAAATACAATTTGAGCTTACTTCAATATAAGAAAACTAAAGTTAGTGAGATCCTTGTGTTTGATGTCTACTGCAAAGAGATTCCATACACGGCATCAGTTTATTCAGCTTATTTCTCAGTTCTTCTCATTTAATTACCTCCAGTCGATTTCTTTAGTAGGAAGGCATTTAATATATAGCATCTTGACTGATACAGTATTATCAAACTCGAAAAAAATGCGTCATTTTTAACTCATTCTTGAATTACTCCATTAATAATCACTCCCTATGGGGCGTCTGCCCACTTTGGGAATCACTACTCTGATCCATATATCGTAATATATTGAGCTATAGTGTGTGTTTTACATTAACTGATTCTTTATTAATCTACTTATCATTATCACAGCTATTTTATTAAATTTATGTTTGCTGAAACGAAGTTTATATTTCATCACACAGGCCGGGCTATATGAAAAGTGGAGTGCGGATACCATAGACAAAGTTAAAGAGGAGACCAAGCTCAGATTAAAAGAATTGGCTTTAAAGGCTTTCAATGAATCGCAAACCCAAAAATTCCAAGAAGAAGAAGAACAGACTGAAGAAACGCAAAAAACAAACAAAGCCTTAACTATAGTACATGCACAAGGACCGCTTCTTTTATTGGTGTTTGGACTCCTTCTGTCTGCCATTATTTTTGTTGGAGAAATGGTTGTGTACGCAATATTTGGCATGAAAACAAATGACTGGGGGAACCCAGGTGTAGTCAGGCATTGAAATGTGCAATTGAATTATCACCTTCCCTAGAAAGAAAATAATTGTCAATTTACTTCTGTGAGGTTGAGATTGAGGTAAGAGAAGTCATATGTATTGCCATTCTCTATCTTCCTATTAGGACAGTTATATATGCACGCATTTGAGATATTGGTTTTATTGTAGAATGAAGGAATATTTACCTTCCAAATACAAAGAGAGATTCAAGATTTATTTTTCACCCTTGAGGTCACGGATAAAGTACATTACATTAAACCCTTTTGTTTTATGGAATGCCAAAATGTTGACCATTACTGTATAATGTGAATGCCAAAGCAGATTTTGTGGTCTAGATTCGTTTTATGCACCCTTGCTTAACTCGTTTTTATAACATGAAATAATTTTTGATATAGATGCCTAAAGCTCACATGTCCCACTCCAGGAATACTGTTACTATGGTAATAATAACTTTAATAAATTCGTGGATAAGAATGAAAAATTATATGCTTTAGATGGCCCAGAAAGTCTGCAATTTATGGGTTTCTTGCATATCCTCAAAGGATAGCTTGGTTTGCTTAGGTTAGTTATGTTAGTTTGGTCTGGTCAGGTTAGTTAACTTGATTAGGTTAGTATGGTTTGGTAAGGTTAGTTATGGTAGGTCAAGTTAGGTTAGCAAGATTAGATTTGGTTAGCTTACTTTATCATTTATTGCAACAGTCAAGAGTTACCTATCGGTGCCCCCCAATGTCGGCCATATGAATGGGTCATCAATCATTTGGTATATGATTATTACATTTGTTACAATTACTTTTTTTTCCGATAGGATTTGATGCATTTTTTATTTTTCTTATTATTGCTTTTCTTGGCAGTAACTACTTATGAGTGCATTGGGGGGGAACTAACACAAAATATACAGATTTTCAAGATAAATAATTATCAAACTAATTCAAAACACATTGGAACCTACCAAACAAAAATAGTTTACTCCAAAAATTGAGGGCGTATATAAAATGAATCCTTCCATTCTGGTTAAAGATTCGTCTTATGCATCCCGTATATCCTAACCAAACTAACTTTCCTAACCTAAGCTTGCTAAATAAAACTAAGGATTCTGTTCTTCAATACTGAATACTGCTAGGTTATACACTTCTGAGTTGGACATTTAAAATCACATTACACATTAAAATCTTCGGCTACTGCAGAACAAGAAAAAGTGAATCAAATAAAGATAACAACTCTCAGTACATTAACAAAAAACATAAATTATTAGGTAATGTTAGGTTAATGGGATTTAGGTATGACATTAACGTAACATAATGTAACCTAACTCAACCTGACCTAACCCAACAGTTTAAATAGTTAATTAATATATTGGTAGTCGTTATCTTTACTTAATCCGAAAAAGTCACTTTCAGGAGTGAAAGTGACTGATCATAGTAAAACAATAACAAAAATGTAATTTAGGAGGTAGGAGTAATATAAAACTTTTACATACTAGTATGCAGAGAAATTTAAGATTTTAAATGAAAGAAACCAAAGTGTGAGGTACATGCTTGGCTCTTATCTCTGAAAAGATATTAGAGCTATTGAAGGAAGTAAGAGATAAACAACTAAAATATAACCAGTCACCATAATTAAGTAATTTATCTTTTCATGAAAGATGCAAAAAATTTAGATTACAACATCAAAGAAAAGAAAGCTTATGCATGAAATAATAGAAGTATCTGATATAATGAAAGGATTAGAATGCATGGTTTACTAGAATGTATGGTTTATGAGAAACAGTGCTTTTTAAATATAATTTTTTTTCATTCTCATAAAATACTTAGAAGCTCCCCTACTTGCAAACAACCGAGTTACAAACGAAAAGTTAACCATTATCTACCCAAGTATTTAATGTATGTACAATATTACTGAACTTTAGTGTATTATTACATTATTATTACCGTATTTAAAATTCATTAATACTGTATACTTTAAGTTTTATGTAGTATCTAAGTGTCTTTAGCCCAAGTACTGTACATTGCTGCATATGTATATATTGCGAACTACTTTCTTATTTTTTTTACCTATACAACTTACAAAAAATTCTACTTATGAACAGACTTCTGGAACCTAACTCATTCGTAAATTGGGGAGTGTCTGTACTGTAATTGCTGGAATATTTACCAATTCATATAGTATATACCACAATAATAATGGCTTCAAAAATAAATACAATAAGTATAAAATTACTTATTAGATAAAAATTTAACTGATTAGGCTATGAGAGGTGACGAGCATAAGGCACCAAATTGGTGCAAAGTAGATCTCGCAGAATTAACTTTTATGGTCAACTGATAACATCGTAAAAGTTACTTAAGTTCCCACTTGACACTACACACTTTTTTAATTTAAGCTAGAAAATGGTTTACACAAAGGGGAAAATATGGACAAAGTAATACGAATATTTTATGGAAACATTGTGCTTTTATTATTGACTTTTGTATTTGGTTTCTTTTTACGTATTGCATTGAAATTGCTTTTATCTTGGAAAGCATCTGCTGTTACTACTTGTTCTTTTCTTAACTAGAAAGGATAATTGTTTTTCTTTCACACTTCCAATAATTATGATGATTTTGTTATTCACTTCCTTCTGAAATTGCTACCATAGCTTTGTGATATCTTTACTTCCTTCAGTCATCAAAAATGGGGAAGAGCATAGAGCATCAGAGGTATATATTTGATGGAATCACCAAACCTAGCATTGTCGAATGGAAAGGAAAAACTTTAAGTGAAAACACAAAAATTCCACTATGGAATCATAATGTAAATTTTCAGCTCGTTCCCTCCATCAGTAATAGGGAATGTCATGGCAGGTTGGTTTTTTGGCGAGGGAGAAAATGACAAGTATTTGTAACTTTTCCAGAAAGAAGAGGGTATAGATGGAAACCTTGAATAAAGACAATTTGAGTTTCCCATCCCTATTGTTCCTTAAAGAACTTATCATTTATTATTTCTAATTTTATTTACCTGTATTAAATTTTAGCATAGATATATATGTATAGAAAAAATATGGTAGTTTATATATGGTGTTCTGTATTTTTTATGATTACGAGTACAGTATCCATGGGGTGACCTGGATGTGTTCCTTGTGTGTATATATATATATATATATATATATATATATATATATATATATATATATATATATATATATATATATATATATATATATATATATATATAGTCACCTCTCGAATTAACGCGGATAGGTTCTCAAAAGGCTCGCGTAATTCACATTGTCTATTTCCATAAGGAATAATGTTAATATACTGTTTGATGCTCCTTAAATTTGGAGATATTTATAGATAAATGAGGCACAATAAAATAGGAGACTGAAAGGGCATTATGAACGTTCTTGTCTGCCGCCTAGTGGGCATCTTTATTACTTTCAATGTAAACAAAACATGGATTCGTTCATTAACAAAATAACAATTATATCAAATATTGTAACATCCCTCTTTTTATGAAGAAAAAAAAATAAGTTATCATCTTGAAAACGAAAAATAAATCACTCTTTGTAAACAACAAAATCATTATATTTAGAGGGTAAAATATTCCTTGTACTCCTTGTGATTCTCTTTTGAGGAGTGAAAGACTCTTGAACTCTGAGATTCTCACTTGTTGGGTTCACATGTTTATCCTGTGGAATTTCAACCTGTTGCTGGCTTTGTACTACATTACTAGAATCTTCACTACTGTGATGCGAAACATTTCTTTCATTTGACTTATTAAGGTCTACTCTATTTCTTCTCAATAAACCAGCATCAGTTGAAATTTCATAAGATCTCTCGTCTAAACGTTCCTTCACAATACCTTTTTCCCAAGCTTTCTTTCCCATTACAGTGGGTTTTATTCTCACAACATCATCTTCCTGTAAAGGATCAAGATCTTTGGCATGCACATTGTAATATTTAGCGGACCTGCTATTTCTATAATGTCTGTTAATCTTAATTTTATCTACATTGATCTCAGATGGTTTCAACAACTTTGAAGAAACTGGGAGAAGAGTACGTGTGCGTCTCCCTAGGCTTTTTTGAGCCGGACTGTATTCATCACTGTGAGACGGACAATTACGGTAGTCTAATATTGCTAAATAAGGGTCATTATTGCTTTCTATGGCTTTTCTGAGTATGGACTTTGCAGTTTTTACAGCGGATTCTGCCTGTCCATTAGACTGAGGATGTTTAGGGCTTGACGTACAATGTTCTATATCCCACACTCTTATAAAATTCTGAAATATATCACTTGTAAATTGAGTTCCACAGTCACTAACTAAGATGGAAGGAGTACCATACCTTGCAAAATGTGCTTTTAGCTTACGTATAACAGTAGATGCTTTTATATCTTCTAACCTATCAATTTCCCAGAAATTACTGAAATAGTCTACTGTTACAAGATAAAACTGATTACTCAATTCAAAAATATCTGTGCCAACTTTCTCCCATGGCCTATCAGACACTTCATGTGGCATAAGAGTTTCTTTCTGCTGAGATTTTTGAAATTTGCAACAGATTTCACATTGAGAAATATATTCTTTAATATCACCATTCATACCAGGCCAATATACACACTCACGAGCCCTTCGTAGACAACTTTCTACGCCAATGTGACTAGAGTGAATAGCCTGTTTAATTTCTTTCCTCAAATTGGCAGGAATCACAACTCTATCACCTTTAAATACAAGTCCATTCTGTATAGAAAGTTCATCTCTAATATGATAATAAGGCAAAACAGTTATAGGTACATTACATTTATACTCTGGCCACCCATTTGTTATCATATTTGTCACTTCAAGTAAAATTTCATCACTGGCCACAGCATCACGAATTTTCTTTAACCTGTCTTCCCTAATAGGCAAATAAGATACAACATTAACATATTCAAAATCATTACCATTTTCAGTTTCACTAAGAAATGATCGAGACAGCAAATCTGCTATATGCATGTTCTTACCAGCAGTATGCTTAAGTTCAATATCGTATTGTTGTGCAGTCAATAACATGCCTTGTAGCCTCTTTGGTGCTCTATCTAATGGTTTCAAGATTATACTCTGAAGTGGTTTGTGATCAGTTATAACCAAAGTATGTTGTCCAAAAGTGTACTGATGGAATTTCTTTAAAGCAAACACAATAGCCAGCATTTCTTTCTCTATCTGAGCATACCTTGTTTCCGTGTCAGTTAGAGCTCTGCTTGCATAAGACAACGGTTTACCACCTTGCATTAGAACTGCACCAAGTCCACATTTGCTAGCATCACACTGTATAACTAGCTGTTTATTTTGATCATAATAAGCAAGAATTGGAGTCTTAGTGATGCAACACTTAATTTTCTCAAAAGCTCTAGCCTGTTCATCACCCCAACACCATTCTTTGTCTTTACGTAAAAGTTGTCGTATGGGCACCATCAGGTCAGAGAGTCTAGGCATGAATTTTGACAAATAGTTTATCATTCCACTAAAGCATTGAATCTCAGTGACATTAGTTGGAGCTTTCATCGATACAATTGCTTCAATTTTACTGGGATCTGGCTTAAGGCCTTCATTAGTTATTACATGTCCAAGAAATGTTATCTCACTCTTTCTTATTTCAGCCTTTTCTCTGTTAAGACGGATACCATGCTTACGACATCGTTCCAGTAAATTTCTTAAATTTTCATCATGATCTAACTGTGCTTCTTCTAGAGAATTACCTATTCCATATACCAAAATGTCATCAGCAATGCATATTATTCCTAGCAAACCATCTAAAGAGTTCTGCAGTCGTTTCTGAAAAACTTCACTACTGATTGCTAGGCCAAAGGGCAGTCTAAGCCAACGATATCTTCCAAAAGGGGTTTGAAAAGTAGTTAAATGACTTGACTCTTCATCCAAAACACAGTGCCAATATCCATTTCTTAAATCTAGTTTAGAGAACACTTTAGCTTGTGCTAATTCAGGTAAAACATCATCGATAATTGGCAAAGGATGCATTTCTCTAATTATGGCTTTATTTAATTGCTGAGGATCTATGCAAATTCTTATGTCTTCACTATTTTTCTTAGAAGCTACTACCATGCGACTCACCCATTCAGTTGGTTCGTCTACTTTACAAATGACATTTTGTTTCTCTAACTCAGATAATTTGGATTTTACCTTCCTTTTAAGTTGAATTGGCACTCTACATGAAGATATAGCAAATGGCTTGACTTCTTTGTCTAAAGTCATATGTACCACCCCAGGTAACTTACCAATTTCATTACAAAATACATCTGAATATTCCTGAAAAACATCAGTATTACAAGATTCACTGTGTACAGAACATATGTTATCATAATTGATGGTAAGGAAACCCATCTGTTCTGATGCACGTTTTCCTAACAAAGGCATATAATTCTCAGCCACTATAATAAACTCAACATTATATCTCTTTGAATTTATCTCATTTTTCACTTTAATTCTACATTTTCCAACTGGTTTGGCTGCAGAATTATTCCACATTTCTAGTTGTAACCCTTCACTAGATTCAATTTTTACATTATTGGGAACCATATTTCGAGGTAACACATTTACACCTGCTCCGCTATCGATTTGAAATTTGACACTATTTTCACCAACTTTCAGATCGGTATATAGATATTTGGATTTCTTTGACACTTTATTCACTTTCATCACTTGCTGTGTACAGGGATTATCATTTTTGTTCACCGTCGTTTCTTCTGGCTCTCCACGTCTCGTCTGCAACTTGACACCTAGGATATATTCGGCTGGAGTATCTGAACTGGAATCGTCACCGTCCACTGCATTCACACCCATCTTCTTAGATGCTTGTGCATGTCCATTTTTCTCCAAACATTGAGATTCGAAGTGATTCAGCCTGTTGCAGTAGTTGCATCTCTCTCCATAGGCTGGACATTTCTTCTTACTCCACACGTGTCTTGTTCCGCAGAACTTACATTTTCGTAGAGCCGTATCCTTCGTTGACAAACTTTGGTTTGACTTAGGCCTATACTGGTTCTTGTTCACAAAACTTGGGTCCTCACTCTTTCGGTCTGCTGAATGTCTACTAGGCCTACTCTGCTTAAAGTTCTTTGTCGATTTAACTTTATTTATGACCGACTTTGCTGTATTTTCTCTTTTTATCATTTGCATTTGTCTCTGCGATGCTTGATGTGCCTCACAAATTTTGAGCGTATCTATCAGTGAAATACATTCTTCTCTCAGAAATTTCTCTCTGAGTTTATCTTCTTTACAGCCAAAAACAATTTGATCACGAATTGCCTCATCTTTTTCTGCTGCAAAATCACAATCCTTAACCATAGTTTTTATTCTAGTAATAAATTCATCCAGGTTCTCATCAGCTTTCTGAGTACAGCATCTAAACCTATATCTTGATGCTATTATTAGCTTCCTAGGGGCAAAATGCTCATCTAGCTTCTGTAATACCACGTTTAAGTCCTTGCTAGGGTCATCACGAGTTCCACTCTCCCCTACAATAACGGGACCAAACTCTATAGCATTATACACTCGAAGCAGTTCGTCACCCCCATGGGTCAAAAGTAATGCTACCTTCACTTCACTTGGTTTATCATTTAAACCTGCTGCAAGTATATACAGCTCGAATTTTTGACGAAAAAGTTGCCAATCTTGCTCACTTTCGCTCTTTAATGCGAATTTATCAGGAGGGGCTAGATTAGCTGTCGCCATGTCGGTTGGTAGTCTTATTTACTTAATCAAACAGAAAGATCCTGGATAATACGTAATGCCTTATATTCAAAATGAACAGCAAACCATACTTAGTCTATTGAGCGCTGCCACCATGTTTGATGCTCCTTAAATTTGGAGATATTTATAGATAAATGAGGCACAATAAAATAGGAGACTGAAAGGGCATTATGAACGTTCTTGTCTGCCGCCTAGTGGGCATCTTTATTACTTTCAATGTAAACAAAACATGGATTCGTTCATTAACAAAATAACAATTATATCAAATATTGTAACATATACATAGATAAGTTCCACAAGTGTGTATGAACACACTATACCAAAGAAAAAGCTAAGAATAACATTTTACAAGTACATAACCAACCTGAAATATGTATGTAAGCTAAAAATAAACAAGTACAGTATTAAAGATATAAAGATAAACAAAAAAATAAACAAATTAACTCACTCTATATACAGTGGACACCAGGTGTGTGGTGGCGGTGATCAGAGCGCCAAGCCATAACGACTTTCTAACTGTGATTTTCACCCCTTTTTGGAGTTATTTTTTCACATAAGTCCTTGTTGTACTAGTACAACAATGATTTATAACTAACTCTCTCTCTCTCTCTCTCTCTCTCTCTCTCTCTCTCTCTCTCTCTCTCTCTCTCTCTCTCTCTCTCTCTCTCTCTCTCTCTCTCTCTCTTTTTATTCAATTTATTTCTTTATTTATTTATTACTTTATACACGGTGGACACCAGCTGTGTGGTGGCGATGATCATAGTGCTAAGCCATAGCGACTTTCTGACTGGGATTTTCACCCTTATTGGAGTGATTTTTTCACATAAGTCCTTGTTGTACTAGCACAACAGTGATTTATGACTCTCTCTATCTGTTCAGGTTATATATATATATATATATATATATATATATATATATATATATATATATATATATATATATATATATATATATATATATATATATATATATATATATATATATATATATATATATATATATATATATATATAGAGAGAGAGAGAGAGAGAGAGTCATTTATCAATGTTGTACTTGTACAACAATGACTTATGTGGAAAAAATCATCCCAATAAGGGTGAAAATCCCATTTTTGTAGAGGGTACTGACCGACCACACTGCAAACAAAGGCCTAACAAGCTCTGGTTAGTGGTCATTAGGACCATCTTTCTCTGAATAATCCAGTCAGAGAGTCATTATGGCTTAGCACTGTCTTTCCCGTCACCATACACCTGTTGGCCACCGTATATAGAGTGGGTTAATTTGTTTATTTTTTTTATTTATATATACAGTATATCTAATACTGTACTTGTTTATTTTTAGCATTGTTACAATCCCAAACAACCTTGTTACCCCTTTTTAATTGCCAGTAGATTTGCTGAAACAATCAGTGCTCATTTCAACCAATCAGCATTCACTTCTCCTTGAATAGCCAGTCATAATGATGTTCTGGCCTTACTATCGAGCCTACCTCGGCTGACCATCATAGTCCCAAGACCTTCCCCCTGTCCGAGGTTTTATATCCCTGGTCAAGAACGCCAGCAGGTAGAGTACAGTTCCAATCCAGCGATCTTAAGCACATACCAGGATTATATTCCCCGTACCGGCTTTTGCCCACCTGAAGCTCCCTTGGTTGCGTTTGTATATATTTATTGTTTATTAGCTTATTGCTCTCCTCCCAGGTTCCATTTCACTTTTCGTATCATTTGAAAGTTATAATACTTATCATTATTATTTCCTTGTTGGTTTTGTCTTTTTTTTTGTTAATCTGTAGGTTTATATTTATTAGTGTATATTTATTTAATTGTTAATGTGTTTAGGTCTGTTTTTGTCAAACTGTAGGATTGTACATATTTATGTGTTTTGTTAATCTGTAGGTTTGTTAAATCTCAGATTGTAACTCCTATTGTATTAAGTGAAATTAATATTACAATTGTTAAAACAGTTCACCTTATTTCCATGCCCTTCACTGTATTTCGAGCCAAATTATGAGTCAGTTAGCCATTGCCACCCGGTCATATATTAACCTGGGTCTCGGGCATGAAAAACTTTAATTTGGTATTTACCAGTCATACCTGGGTGTAATAGCATACATACGTATTTCAGCTTGCCTATCTACTTGTAAATTGTGTTTAACTAGCTTATATCTTTGGTATAGTGTGTTTATTCATGTTTGTGTAATGTATCTATGCTTATTAACATTATTCCTTATGGAAATATTCTCTTTAAATTACGCAAAATTTGGTTTACATGAGCCTTTTGAGAACCTATCCCTGCGTAAAAAAATAGGAGGTATATATATATATATATATATATATATATATATATATATATATATATATATATATATATATATATATATATATATATATATATATATATACGTTGCCTCACTTATCGCGGTAGTTCGGTTCCGGGACCCGGCGCGAACCAGGAAATCCGCGAAGTAGGATCAGCCTATATGTACATAGATATTTTAATATATTTTTACGTTTACACTGTATAAACTGCCCCTGTACTGTTAACATACCACCCTTTACTTCATAGATAACAGCATGCAAGCGTAAATTTATATGAAAGTGATAGGAAAACTTACCGTGAATGTGATGATGACGTGACATACTCCATTTACAATTAATTTTTCGTTTACGTACTGTATAAACCCTCCCCGCACTGTTAAAAAAACACCCCTAACAATATAGATAACAGCAAGCAACGTAAATTTTTATGAAAGTGATAGGAAAACTTACCGTGAATGTGATGATGACGTGGCATACATACTCATTTACAATTATTTTTCCGTTTACGTACTGCATAAACCCTCCCTGCACTGTTTAAAAAACACCCTTTACATTATAAATAACAGCAAGCAACGTAAATTTGTATGAAAGTGATAGATAAAATTACGGTGAATGAGGTGATGATGACGTGACATACATACTCATTTACAATTATTTTTTCGTTTACGTACTGTATAAACCCTCCCTGCACTGTTAAAAAAACACCCTTTACATTATAAATAACAGCACGCAACGTAAATTTTTATGAAAGTGATAGATAAAATTACGGTGAATGAGGTGATGATGACGTGACATACATACTCATTTACAATTATTTTTTCGTTTACGAACTTTATAAACCCTCCCTGCACTGTTAAAAAAACACCCTTTACATTATAAATAACAGCAAGCAACGTAAATTTACGATATTCCTAGATAAAATAAATGAAAATACTATGACAAGACAAATTTTCATTTACAATTATTTTTAATATTTTTGCGTATACCCATAAAATAAAATAATAATTTATCAAAAAAAAAAAACACGATAGAGTGAGAACGCGAACCAAGAAACGCGAATAACCGGGTTAACACTGTATATATATATATATATATATATATATATATATATATATATATATATATATATATATATATATATATATATATATATATATATATATATATATATATATATATATAATATTTGTTACCCCAACCGGGACTCGAACCTAGGACTTATGATTACTAAGTCAAGGCGCTACCACTACACCGTGTCGGTTTTACGTAACGAACTCCCTTTTCAACTAAGGGCTAGGACGGTTGCCTTCTTGCGAAGGACTTGTTTTGGCAGATGTAATCGTTACCCTGAGTGTATGCCCTTACTAACCTCAGTCCGTGACGGGGCGCGAACACAGAAGGTTAAAAGGAATCCAACCTTTCACATATGTAATGTGCTTATTTGGTTATTTCATGGCCCGAATGAGATTGGGAATTGAATTAAATGCTAAAATGAAGCCACGAGTGAGGTTGGGGAATCTGTAACATGAATGTAGTGGCATTCAGTTAGAATGCCTTCATTCCTAAGTATAGCAGATATAAGCTATAAGGTTGGATTCCTTTTAACCTTCTGTGGTGTAGTGGTAGCGCCTTGACTTAGTAATCATAAGTCCTAGGTTCGAGTCCCGGTCGGGGTAAAAAATGATTCATGTTTTCACAAAAGTAATGTGCTTAATTGGTTATTTCATGGCCCGAATGTGATTGGGAATTGAATTAAATGCTAAAATGAAGCCACGAGTGAGGTTGGGGAATCTGTAATATGAACATAGTGGCATTCAGTTAGAATGCATTCATTCCTAAGTATAGCAGATATAAGCTATAAGGTTGGATTCCTTTTAACCTTCTGTGGTGTAGTGGTAGCGCCTTGACTTATTAATCGTAAGTCCTAGGTTCGAGTCCCGGTCGGGGTAAAAAAATGATTCATATATATATATATATATATATATATATATAAGCTTTTATGGAAGCAGAAAAACGTTTGCAGATAGAGATTCGTTCTCCCGCATCCTCCTCCTCTTCTACTGCTTAATGCGATCGGATATTATGTAGAGAATGGAAATAAAGCATTAAGAACAAATAGCAAACAAACTTGCCATATAATAGCTTCAGGGAAAAAGCGTGCAAGAGCAAAACCTTTGCAGATAGAGGTTTGTTCTCCTGCATCCTCGTGCTCACCGCCACCATGCATGTCACAGTGTATGCCTGTTGCCCACCGCATAATAGAATGCATTAATTTGTTTACTATGCAGTAAATCTGTATATCTTTTATACTCTACACTAATTGCATGTTATTATAAGTAACTACAGGTCTTTCTTCTTTGTTATGTACTTATAAAATATGTTTTACTTATCTTTTATCTTTGGCATAGTGTGTCTATGTACGGTTGTGAAACGTATCTATGCCCATTATCATTGTTTCTTATGGAAAATGACTCGTTACATTACAGGATTTTCACATTACACGTCACTTTTGAGAACCTATCTTCGCGTTATTCCAAGAACTAGGTATCTAAGTCATAAACTCAGTTGTTAACATCGCACAGGAGAGAGAGTGTAGGACTTTGATTATGGGAGATTTTAATTATAGAGGAATAGATTGAATAAATCTTGCCCAGCACAGTGGGGAGGACTCATTTGGGGCAATATTCCTAGATTGTGTAAAACGGAATTTCCTACACCAACATGTACTGGAACCATCGAGGGCCAGGGGTTTGGATGACCTATCACTGTTTGATCTGTTATTCACAGATAACGTGTTAGATACTGAAAACACTGAGTATGAACCACTGGCTTGAAATAGTGACCACTGTGTGCTGTTGATGGAGTATATAATCGAAGATGTTCTGTATGAAAGTAGAGGCAGTGAGAGGGATACGAGGAGGAACTATCTGAAAGGAGATTACAACAAAATGAATGAGCTTTTAACAGTCATTGACTGGAAAACCTCATTTAACAAATCTGTACGAAATCTTTTGTGAGGAATATGGGAAGATAGTCACTTGCTGCGTACCTTCCACCAAAATAGAAGTTATTCATGCCAGAGAAAAATGGTTCAGTAATGAGTGTAAGAAAGCTAAGGAGTGGAGAGACAAATGCTGGAAAAGGTCTAGGAGAAAAAACATAAATGCCTGGCACTCTTATAAAAGAGCAAGAAATATATTACCTAAGTAAAAGAGGAGAGGCAGAGAGAGGTTATGAAAGGGATATCACCAGGAAGGCAAAAGAAAATTCCATACTTTTCCACATCTCTATCAGAGGAAAATTGAAAGTCAGAGAACAGGGTTTAAAGTTAAAAGAGAGTGGATGGAAGCATCATTGAGACAGTTGAAGAGATGTGCGAAGAATTGAACAAGAAGTTTCAGTCAGAATTTACAACAGAAAATACTCCACGTGGTCGACGGATTGCGCCTCGTCCAGGCAAGAGAGTTTAAACTGTTTACTGGGGAGGTTACTGCTGTAACTGGGCACCACAGTGGGGGGGGGTTGGGGCCTGTGCCGGCTGGCGACCGCCCTATGGGTCCTCCATGACCCGTTCTACCCATCCGTGGGTGGAGAATTTAATGAATATAAAAATACTCCACCCTCTCAGATTGCAGAAATAGGAGTTCATGGGCCAGTATTAGAGAAGATAGTCTGTTCAGCCACAGAGTTATGCAAAGTGTTGATTGAGTTAGATGCCCATAGACCTACATGTCCTGATGATATATCCCATTACATAATTAAGAAATGTGCTAAACCAATTTCGGTGGCGTTATGCATCATAATTGAAAAGTCACTGGAATCTGGGGAGATTCTAAGATGCTGAAAACAAGCGAATGTGGTACCTATCTTCAAAAAGGGAAGGAGGGATACAGCTCTAAACTATAGACCTGTTTCCTTAACAAGCATGGTTTGCAAAGTCATGGAGAAACTATTAAGAAAACACATCTCTCTTCACCTGGAGTCCTTCAGATTTTTGTCAGTGAGATAACATGGCTTCAGGGAAGGCAGATCAACAGTTATAAAATTTTTTGAAATTTGTGATGAGGTAAGCTGGAACTCACAGGAAAGAGAGGTGTGGGGGCTTGCATATTCTTAGATTTTCAGAAGGCATTTGATACTGTTTCGCACGGGAGACTTATTAAGATGCTGCAAGTAATGGCGAGAATAGGTGGAAATATCTTGGAATGGATAAAAACTTATTTAGAAGGAAGGGAACAAAGTGTTAGAGTAAAGTACTCCGTGTCTGAATGGAGAAGGATTAGTAGTGGGGTTCCACTGGGTTCAACTTTAGGGCCAGTTTTGTTCTTTGTATACGTAAATGACCTACCAGCGTCTGTAAATTCATATTTGAAGATGTTTATAGATGATGCAACGATTGTGAAGAAAGCAAGAGAGGAGAACATTGGTAGAGAACTTCAAGAAGACCTAAATAGTCTGCATGAGTGGTCAAAAAAGTGGCTAATGAAATGCAATACTTCAAAATGTAAGGTAATAAGAATGGGTACAAGTGTGAGAAGGCTCAAGCTTTAATATTCAATAGGAGCAAAACTTCAAGAGGTCATAGTGATTACCTTAATGATTACCTAATTGTGCTTACGGTAAAGAGCCCAAAGGTCGTATTTTCCCGTCTCCTGGTCGGTTCCATTTTGTACTTAGTGGTACTTATCATACCTGTCCTTAAAACTATGGATTGAGATAGCATTAACTACCTCCTCGCTTAGCCAATTCCAATTATCAACTACTCTTACACTGAAAAGGTACTTCCTTACATCCTGCAAAGAAGTTTTCTTACGAAGCTTCAAACTATGACCTCTAGTTCTAGAGCCAGCCATATCAAAATATCGATCCCTATCCACTCTATCATAACCATGAAGGAATTTAAAGACTGTCACCATATCCCCCCTCAATCTTCTAGCTTCGAGTGATGGTAAGTCTAGTTCCCTCAGCCTCTCACCATAACTGAGATTACGTATTTCTGGCACCAGTTTCGTGGCATGTCTTTGAACTTTTTCAAGCTTAGCTATGTGCTTTTTCAAGTGCGGATTCCAAAAGGGGGCTGCATATTCAAGTTTTGGCCTCACATAGGTTACATAAATATTTCTGAACATTTCCTTGTCCATGTGCTTGAGGGCTACCCTTACATTTGATAAGAAAGCATATGCTGCCCTTACTATGCCATTAATATGCATTTCTGGAGACAAATCTGCCAGTATGCTTACTCCTAGATCTCTCTCATTTTCTCTCTCTTGATGTTGAACTCCTGCCACTGAGTAGTCAAGCTTGGGCCTTCTTGCACTTGTACCCATTCTCATTACCTTACATTTTGAAGTATTGAATTTCATTAGCCACTTTTCTGACCACTCATGGAGACTGTTTAGATCTTCCTGAAGTTCTCTACCGTTGTTCTCGTTTCTTGCTTTCTTCACAGTCTTTGCATCATCTGCAAACATATTCATGAATGAATTTACAGACACTAGTAGGTCATCTACATATACAAGGAACAAAAGTGGCCCTAAAACTGAACCCTGTGGAACTCCACTACTAACTCTTCTCCATTCAGACACTGAGTGTCTTACTCTAACCCTCTGTTTCCTTCCTTCTAAGTAAGTTTTCATCCATTCCAAGACATTTCCACCTATTCTAGCCATTGCTTGCAGCTTTCTAATAAGTCTCCCGTGTGGGACAGTGTCAAATGCTTTCTGGAAGTCTAGCAATATGCAATCTGCCCAGCCCTCTCTTTCCTGTAAGATTCGGCTTACCTTATCATAAAATTCTAATAAGTTTGTTACTGTTGATCTACCTTCTCTGAAGGCATGTTGTCTCACTGACAAAATGTTGAAGGATTCCAAGTGAAGAGAGATATGTTTCCTTAGTAGTTTCTCCATAACTTTGCAAACTATGCTGGTCAGGGAAACTGGTCTATAGTTTAGAGCCGTATCCCTCCTTCCCTTTTTGAAGATAGGTATCACGTTCGCTTGTTTCCAGCATCTTGGAATTGCCCCTGACTCCAGCGACTTTTTAAATATGATACTTAGTGCCACTGATACTGAGTTGTGCATTTTTTAAGTACATGAGGGGATATATATCAGAACCTGTAGCATTATGGACATCTAGCTCCATCAGCACTTTGCAAACCTCTGTGGCTGAAAGGTTGATGTTCTCTAGTACCGGCCCGTGAGCTTCTATATCTGCAATCTGATGGGGTGGGGTATTTTCTGCTGTAAAAACTGACTGAAAGTCCTTGTTCAGTTCTTTGCAGACCTCTTCATCCGTCTCAGTGATGCTTCCATCTGCTCTCTTAAGCTTTAAAACCTCTTCTTTTACTTTGTTTTCCTCTGATAAAGCTGTGGAAAAGCTTGGGATTTTCTTTAGCCTTCCTGGTAATGTCCCTTTCATAGTCTCTCTCTCTGCCTCTTTTCTTTTACTTAGGTAATCATTTCTTGCTCTTTTGTAGGTTTGCCAGGCATTTATGTTTTTTCTCCTCCTGTACGTTTTCCAGCATTTGTCTCTCCACTCCTTAGCTATTTTATACTCATTATTGAACCATTTCTGTCTGCATGAATTACGCCTACTTTGGCAACAGGTATGCAGCAATCTACTAGCTTCTCATATTTCTCACAAAAGATGTCATACATTTCTTGTACAGATTTGTTGTAAAATAAGGTTCTCCAGTCAATAACTGCAAAAAGCTCATTCATTTTGATGTAATCTCCTTTCGGGTAGTTCCTCATGTCCTCAGTGCCTCTACTTTCAGGCAGAATATCTTCAATGATATACTCCATCAACAACACACAGTGGTCACTCTTTCCAATTGGTGGTTCATACTCAATTTTTCCAATATCCAACACGTTATCTGTGAATACTAGATCAAGTAGTGATGGCTCATCCCCACCCCTGGCCCTCATCGGTTCCATTACATGTTGGTGTAGGAAATTCCCTTGTACGCAATCTAGGAATCTTGTCCCGAATGAGTCCTCACTACTGTGTGGGTCAAGATTTATCCAATCTATCTTTTTATGAGTAAAATCTCCCATAATCAAAATCCTACATTTCCTCTCCTGTGCCATGTTGACAATTGAGTTTATGACTTCAATAGTACCTATATGACTTTCTTCATAAACTTCTAGCCTATGTTGGTTCCTTGGTGGGTTATATGCAAGTTATCATAATGCTCTCTGACCCAGTATTTATGCGAGCAACTAGAAATTCCTTGAACTCACTTTCTATAGCCAAGTTTATTTCTTCAACCTGAATCCTTTCACTTATGAGCAGTGCTATCCCTCCACCAGTCCTCTCAGATCTTTCAACCCTTAATATTCTGAAGCCCTTAGGAAAAACTGTGACTGTTTATGTCCTCACTCAACTTAGTCTCTGTAACTGCTACTATATCTGCCTTACTGTTGTAAATCCTATCTTTTAATTCTACTCCCTTACCAGCTAATCCATCAGCATTTGTGTATAACAATCTTAACGAGGCTCCATCCCCTGATCTTCCATCATTATCTTCTTTATCTCCCCTTTGTGAAGCTTCGTAAGAATACTTTTGCAGGATGTAAGGAAGTACTTTTTCAGTGTAAGAATAGTAGATGATTGGAATTTGCTAAGCGAGGAGGTAGTTAATGGTAATTAATTTCGTAGTTTTAAGTACAAATATGATAAGTATCACGGAGAACAAAAATGGAACCAACCAGGAGATGGGGAGTTACAATTATAGAGTTCTTTCCCGAAAGAACAATTAGGTAATTACAAACGAATGATTGGAATGCAGCCCACAAATGTTAGAAAAGAGAAGAGTGAAAAAACCAGATCTATCAGTAGCCCCCCTCCCTGAGGGAGAGGGGTTAGAATACTTCCTCCGGGTCGTAAGAGTCGACTAAATGGGATGGAGCGATCCCCTCTATTTTCTCTTCCCAGAGCGTCAGAGTATTTTACCTTGACTCAGTCACTCCCCTTTTAAGGGGAAAAATGGCTCGTGTATATAGATAGATAGATCAGGAGGTGCAAGGTTAAGGGCAGAACCATTACTATCACCAAGCATGTCTACCTTCAAGCCATTAGGTAAGTCAACAAGATCTAAGGAGATTTTTAGTGCCTCTCTGTGCCAGGTACTGAGGGCATGAAGTGTAGACCTTCCTTAATTAGAGCCTCGAACTTGTCTTGAAGGAGTCATATAATCCAAATTTCTAAATCTGCATCCAAAAAATTGGGAGTTCTGTTTCGTTTTCGTCATTACATTTCCTCTTTTTAGCTACTTAAAAGCTATAAAGGTTTTATCCGTCCTTACTTACAATAATGCTCAAACATCTGAGGTTCCTCATATACTTATTCCTTGATTGGGTTGAATCTAAGGCAGTCAGACTCATTATTGACTCTGGTCTTACTCTAAATCTGGATTCTCTTTCTCTTCGCTGTAAGGCATCATCCCTTTCTCTTTTCTATCGCTACTACACACTGATGAGTTGGCGAGTTTTATCCCTCCCCCACTGCCAAGGCTGCGTAACTCTCTCCAAGCAGCCTCATCTCATAGATACTGTGTGGAGATTTGTAGCTCGTGGAGTGGTCAGTGCGACGACTGCTTCTTCCCATCCACCTCCAGACTCTGGAACTCTCTTCCTCCTTCTGTCTTTCCTAATTCTTATAACTTGTTTTCCTTCAAAAAGCAAATCTACCGTCGTCACCTGCCATATTTTAGGTCCTTAATACTTCGACTATTCTTTCTACCTATCCTTTTATTATTGTGTATCATTGCCTTATTTCTTACTTGTCTTTAACACACTACTTTTTCTTCATCCTAATGTTTTCTTGGTGCCTGGGCTTGAAGAGGGCACTTTTCTTGCCTGTCCCAGTGTCACTTATAAAAGAGAGAGAGAAAAAAAAAGATGATAAAATCCTCAAGCTTTACTAGTAGTCACCACATAACTGATATATATATTTCTTTGAAAACCTATAATCAAGAAAACAGATGAATATTATAGTTTTTTACCCAAAAATCACACTGTTAAATGCCGCAATATCAAGCACATTCATACGTTTTTCTTTTGTCAGATTGTCTTCCTGCTATTATATTTGAATAAGTGCTCAGTAACATCATAGACTGTACATTTATCACAGACATAGTAATGGTTAAAGTCTTAACTCAGGAAATAACAGACCCATGATTGAGCCCATTGTGGGGCTTTATGAAAGCCACACTGTCTGTCTTTATCCCCATACTGGGAATAAATAGTGACACATTAACCATAAACACAGCTATATAAGCAAATTACAATGTTTATAAAATCCGCAGTCACCATTCTAAATCAGAATAGAGGGATAAAGAAGACAACATATAAAGAATACCCATGATTATTCATCTTGAAATACCTTAAATCCTCCATATGTATACTTATATAAAAAATCTAAATAACAAAGATGGGCAGATGTGTACAAAATATCCAAGATACAAATAAATACACTTCAAATAATTGTTGAATTACATGTTAAAATACAAGAAAAGGTAAAAAAAAAATGTAAATATGTATTAACAGAAGAATTTTATCTATGAGGAAAATTTATACTGGACTGAATTTAAATCACAGCAACTGGAACTAACAAAAAAAAAATCTTAATCTATATTTTATGTATCCAAAACCCTTCTCTGCAATCAAATACTCTATTACAAACTAGATATTGTGATAAATATAAGTGTACTAGGTATGGATGTGAAATTATGAAAAACCGCCATATAGATTTGGCATTGATATACACTAACATAAATTCAAATATCTCATCTTTCTTATATTACTCTCCTTACTTGAGCAATAAGCAATTCAGTTAGAATAACTAACATATGCACAAATTATATGAATTTATAGAAAAAAATATCTGCCATTCAAAATAACTATTAGCTTAAGTCTAAGGTAGGTTAGAAAATTTCAGTTAAAAGAGATAAGCTAACCTAACCTATACGCAGCCTTTGTTGAATATAGATAGTGGCAGCTCTATATGACTGAAGAAAAAGAAAATTAGGAGAAAAATGTTATACGTCAGCCCACCACAGCAGGTATATATGATTGGTCTTTGTTACCTCCTAGTCTCTCACTCTTTACAAAAAGTCTGTCCATCTCTAAACAACAATTCTCTAGCTGTGCAAGATCCAAGCACATTAGCATGTAAAATTATACCTATTACAAAGTTAAATACCATATCACATATTCATATATTTACACATTAGATGTACATGATAATAGGTGGGTGTAATGTGGTATGGATAAGAATGGGGTGTGGGGAGGAGAGTATATGAAAATAAATCACTTCTTCAAATCCTGTCTTGAAAGGTATTTACACGAACCGTTTTCCAATTCTTGTTAGTCACGTCTCAAAAATGACCAAAAATTCAATGTGCAGCTGACATGGCTAAAAGCACTAGACGCTTGCATCTTAATACGAAGGACTAAACTGCTGCGGTTCCTGCTTTTTATGAATTCCAAGAATGCCTTCAGTCATCCATACAAATTTACAGTGGTGGCCATAGTTGGACAACTATATTACAGATATCATAGCCTTTCATATCACTTATATACTTTATATGTCAAGCAACATTTGTCTTTTCTATAGAGCAATATATAAATTTGCATATGTAAGCACATGTTGCTGCAACCTTTCATGAACAGTAATGATAGTTTTGTCATCATGCTATCTATATATATGTATATTTAAAATGAATTTTCTATAATTACATCTTTTAATATAAAATCACAGTGGACATTTCCAATATAATACATTTTTATAATTAATTCAAAGGTCATATCTGTTAACTTTCTATTTCGTTTCTTTCCAAAGAAGTCACAAAAGAACTCAAGACAAATCTCTCCATAAATTTTCTCTTAGGAACTACGATGTTTTTTTTTTATTATTATTTCTCTTTTAATACTTATTCTCATTGCAAAAGAGTTGTCAAGTTGTCTTGAAAGGACTTCATTTTTTGCGAACTATGGAGTAAAAATTATTTTACAGTGATCTGTAAATTTTTGGCGATAAGTCTTCCTTGCTAACAGCCAGGTTTACCACTAAGAACATGTCCATAGCATACCTCTAACAGCCATATATAAAAAATGCTTGTCATATCCATCAACTAGGAAAATTTGTCTTCAAATGCAAACAGGTACCATCCATGGAAAATTCTTAAAAAAAAAACACATATGCTGAATTTGTTACGAATATAGCAAGACTATTTTGTGAGTAAAGGATGATTCTGGAGAGCTCTTCATTCAAAATTACGTAATGGAATGACAACTCACAAATAAATATAACCTGGCACTCCTGGACAATCAGAGTAGAATATGTCATATCTAAAATGTACTCCATCTAAAGGTAACACATCAAGGTCTATACCATAGACGTGACTGTAAATGAATGAAGTATTTTTGGCAAAATCAAATAAAATGTAGGCCTCATACATTCTCAAGTCTTTAACAGCCCCTATATGGAATGCCAATCTTCATCATATATCAAGAATATCTGATAACCTTGATAATTTGCTGATACATGACAAACACCATTTGGTTTAGTTCAATTTGCTCTTGTAAATTTGCTGGCTGAAAAATTGGTAAATATGTTCCTTCATTGCATATTAAGAAAATTACTTTAGAGGTGAAATATATGTTCTAAGCAAAAGAAAAATTATTTTTCATATCATAAAAGTACTTCTCCAAAACTCATCATTAAACAACGTCACGATGAAGAGTTTAAATTTTAAGTGTTCCTCTCCATACTCGTTTTTAAAAATCATAATGTTGTAATGACCTGAAATCCCAAACTCAGTAGATATGAGATGTGTACAAAATTCTGTAGTGCTAAAACTATACACAGATGTCACTCTTCTTGTAAGGCTTGCAAGCAGTTTTTCAAAAGTTGGGCTTGGGCCTGAAAAAAAATTGACAACAAATTATGGAGACGTAACATATTCAACCTATTGTTCCCGAACAGGGATGGTAGGATACTAATACACAAGCTCTTTGTTATTATCTCTATGTTAAATTATATCAGAGGATGGTGTGACATAGAAAAAATTATCATTTGTTGGTAATATTACTATTGAGTATAGCATAATAGTCCTTCAAATAATTTTAAGACGTAAGTGATATGAGGGTACTTTTAGGGGATAAATAAAACAGAGGAAACAGCATCTCTATTTACTTTTCAAAAATTAAAGACACTTCAAAAGTTTTGCATGTGCAAATTTTGATAAATACTGTCCCGAATTATGCCTAATGAGCAATTACATATTACTTATTTTCCATGAAATTTTGTAAAGTTGACCAAATAATACATATCAGAATGAATTAAACATACCTTTGCATGCTTCAGCTCCAATTCTGCTAGTTCAATCAGATTCTTACGAAAAGCGATTACACGACGATTCTTGAAGTCAGTAAGCTCTGAGAAGAAATGTAAAATTGAGTACACATTTTCAGGGTCTTATATTTTCTATTTCATTCATTTGTATAATACATAATGTCCTTATCACTCAAGAAATAAGAGTGAGAGTAAGGACTGGAAATAGTAAGTGTTCAAATTTGGGGATAAGCATCATTTTAGAGTAACTGGGAATTAAGAGGCAGCAGAGAGAAGGAAGCTTTATATACTGTGTATATAAATATACAGCGAGATATTTTTGTAAAATTTTACTCCTTTTGAAATTCATACTATACAGAGATTTTTATTTGCTATACATATTTAATACAGGGTAAGCCAGCATCAAATACATATACTAATTTGAGTTCTAAAATATGTATTTTACCTGTAGTTTATCTCATTAATTGCAAGCAAGTTAAGAATAATCATTAAAATATATATAATTGCTATAGTAACAGCTATATTAACACAAAACTAACTCGGGAAAATTCTGGAGGGAATAGTGAATTAAGTGGCTGTTGTATAACCACTTAACTTACAAAAATTGCGGGAAAACATGTATATGTACTTAAGATACGTCCAAAATATAGTTGAACTACCATTACCTTACAATAACACCTAATTACACAAGATTTGAATTTAAACTTTAATCGTTGAGTTAATAATTCTTCTGTTTTCCACTAAAAGTCAATATAATATTTCATAAAAACAAAGTGAGAACTACATCAAATGTGTAAAAACTACTCCCATGATTTATAAACAACCAAAAAATACTGTAATTATTCTGTTATTATAGCCAACACTCTTCCCATAATCTCAGAATATCCATACAAATATCGGTAATTATTCTATTATTATAAGTTATAAAATTTTCAATTGTAATTTAAAGAAGTAAATACTGTGTGTGTGTTCCTTTACTCGGGAATTATCCTCGTCGTACAATCTAATGTCAAGTTGGATTCTTTAACCTTCAATATTTTATTATGCTATTATTGCAAATCTCGAAGAAATATTATTTTTCTTGAGAAATTGTATTTCTTTCGATCTCTTTGTTGAGTTATGTAACATCATTTCTGTAACCTTGTTATGGTAAAACACATAGATGTACTCACAGATCAGCTCAAATCAGCGGATTGCGTTACATGCAGCATATCATTGCTGAAAAATATACCCGTCCTAATGGAACAACGGATTTGTATGTTGGCAGTGAACCTGTCCTTCCTGGTCTTTCAGGTTGGCCTATTCCACATGATGCACCATATAAAGAAAATATAGACTGGTGTATCATGGCTGTTTTGGAGGTATGAATAGGACTTATAATAATGTCAATCGGTCGTAATGTTCATTTTTTTCATTATTGAATGGAATATTCTGGAAAGTTTTCATCACCTATGTATATAAAAATACTCTATATTTTTAAGTTATTTTTACCATCTCCACAATAAATTTTAACTCAGAAGTGAAATTTTATCAATTCCACTTATTTCCCTAAGGCCGGACTGTACGAACACTGGAGCTCGGAATTCATCGAAAAAGCCTAGAGAAACAGCATCAGAAAACAAAGGGAATACATCGCTGCTCGGAAAGCAGAAGGAATAGAAGCAGAGTTACCATCATCAACGGGCAATTCTGACTCAGATAAGCCTAGTTCTCGAATCATGGCTTTGACCGTAAAACACATGCAAGGGCCTCTATTGCTACTTGCTCTGGGACTCATGATTTCCTTTTTAATATTTGCCACAGAAATACTATCTACTTGCACCCTAAAATGTCCATAAAACATATTTTCCATGATATGGGACTGAGTGATAAAGAAAAAGCATCTTAATATTCAATAAGCTTCATGAATAATGAACAGATTATTAATACAGTACTTTGTAATGCTAGTTGGGAATATAATCATATTAAAGCACAGTTGTATTATTTGATACCCC
>JAXCGZ010004876.1:0-27193 GCA_037179515.1 Halocaridina rubra | reverse complement strand
AAGTCAGTGATGTAATTAGTGGTGTGTGACTTAAATGTTATTTTCTGGATTACAGATAATATATTGTGATTTTTCTCTTATACTGCCGCACATTCAAATGTTCACCTTGTTCTTGTAAGTATAATATTTTTTTTATAAATATGATCAGAAATTATTTTCTCAATGATATTCAATTTTATTTAACATACTGTGCCATCATTTTTTTGAGGGATTTTTATAACATAATTAGTCCTCATTCAAATAGGGGTGAACAGAGAGGTTGAAGTTGGGAGATTAAGGCCGAATGCCCTTCTTGTTGCTCTACAGAATGATCAAACTCAAATGGCTGCCTCATAATTTCCAACTACTGCAATCTACCCCTGAGATTCAGCAGCCGTCATATACTTTACACATTATAATGTACGGTATTTGCATAGCAGCATCCACATGTGAGTTGCTACTAGCCTTTTCTTCTTAGCCTTAACTGGCTCTAGAGAAAAGAAACCTTACAAGACAGCGTAGAGGTTGAACTTAAGATCTCCTGAGTCAGGGTCTATTTGCAGTTTGTCCAAACAGCTTTCCAAGAAGATTATACATATACAATAGAGCAAACCCCCTTGTAAGGGGTGTGGTCGAGTTAAACCACACATTTACAAGAAGCTACTATACCGTGACCGCTCTTCTTAGCTCCATGGGGGACAAAGGGATGCCACAATTCCCTTTCACCACCCTCTGTGGGTCATCTACAGTGTAACTGGGAAAATAAATTCTGCCCAGATGAATAGTAAATAAGAAATACTGAAGACAGTCACAGAATACGAACGACACAAGGAAACATGATAAAATAACTCACCCTTGCTCCAAGTAATTAAGCGTTTGCTGCAAAACACGGGGGGAGATGTAGACTTTATTGCGATACATATCCAGTATCTTAAGGAGAACTTGCAGTATACCCTGGGAGAACGTTTTGATGAACCACTCAGCAAACTGTTTGTATTCCTTGTTTGCTGTGCTGGGACAACCATACCTGTAGCAGGAACACTTGGTGAACACATGTATTTAAATTGTTTACTACTACTGCTACTACTACTACTACACACTAAAAAATAATAATAATAATAATAATAATAATATTTCACTCCAAGCTGGTAATTTATTGTTGTTTAGCATTTTACGTGTCAGTACTGGTCCCCATTCAAATGGGGGTGGACACAGAAAGGTTGAAGCTGGGAATTTAAGGAAGGATGCCCTGCCTATCACCCTGCTATGGGCTGGAACATGGGTTTGTCACTTAGCTAGTAAGTGCCCACAAGTAAATTTGAGTAACAAGAATACCACCACACTCAGCCATCCCTGCCTACTCTGTGGGAATATATTCAGGAAGGAATGAACTGAATGTTTTCCACTTTCTATCCCTAGCAGATGCCCCTTACTGCATGCAAGAAATTTTTAGCAGAACTATTTCTTCCACATCTACAGGGCTGCCCCTATATACAATATACATATATACACAAATGCATTCATGTAGGCACCTAGAGACTATTCTGTTATGAAAAAACAAAACAAAGTAATGTACAGTATTCATAATTATTTCTAACTTATACAAAACTTTATAATATTCAAATCAATACAACACAATTGCATACTGTATTTACAAATAAAGAGGGATAGTTTTTCTGGATTAAGGATGTGTTAGATAATAATGGCAAAATACATAAAATCTAAGGCATTTGCTGAGGAAAACAAATATAATAGTAAAAGATTTTCCTTGAGAGGAGCTTCACCTAGCAAATGAGCTACAAAGAAATTCACTGTGACCCTACAAAAGATGGTGTTCTTTTGCCTCACCTTTCAAATATTCTGGCTAGAATATGTAATGCCCATTTTTTAATCTTCCACCAGGGTAAATCTGGTCTCTCCTCCTCATCCACTTGGAGGGTCTGGTCGGGTACAGGACGATCAGCCACTTGTAAGACCACCTCCATCCATCGAGTGAACACGTCGCGGGTTAACAATTCTAATGGTAAATGATACTGAAGAGGGATAAAAACAATTTTAGATTAACGAGAAAAAAAGCTAGTCAGACCATAATCTCATGTATGTAACTTTTCAGTATTCTTCATGGGAAATATATTTTCCCAACATTATTCATTTCTATCCGGCCAAAAACAATATGTCATGATTTTCTTTGTGTGAGAATGGGATGAGCAAAGAATATTGCCCCTATCAGACCTGGGCACTAAGAAAAATTTAAGAAAAATATAAAGACAAAAAGATGGAGTGTGTTTGGTCTTGTTAGATGTGAAGGGATGCTAAGAGATATGTAAAAAATACACCAGAATATTAGGTGTAGATGTAGACAAAGGCAAAGAGCTGTATTGGAAGTGTAGTTTAGTAAGTCTAAATATAGTTTGGTAATTTGCGGTAGTATACGTAAGGCAGAGAGTTGTTGGTGCTGAGTTGGGTGAGTTAGTGGCGGTGAGGGAATTGGATCTAGTCGTTGTGTGCAGAGAGGTTGTGTTTTTGGTGACGTTTATGCTTTGTTTACCGGCTGGTTTGGTATTTTTGTTTTTTGGTTCGTGCTGTCTTTCGGTATTATCGTTATTGCTTGTCGCTCATACTGACTCATAATTGCCGTTATTCCACAAAACACGCAATAATCAAGGTAAGAGGAATTTAATTCACACCACAAGCTATCTAGGCTATAACCTGCAGCCACGGCGTCTAAAGTCACGTCCGAGATGATTAGACCATTCACCGGTGAAGGAGATGTGGTTGCATGGATAAAGAAAGTTCAGTTGGTGGCTAAGTTGCAGAAGATTTCTGATTTTGCTTCTTTTATTCCACTGTATTTGGAGGAGGATGCTCTTGCTTTGTATTTAGAAATGAATGATGATGACCAGGGTGATTCAGAAAAATAGTAGCTATGTTAAAAGAGGCATTTGCTGATTGAGACCTTGTAGCTAATGCCAAGTTGGTCAGAGTCAAATGGACAGGGCAACTTGTTGATGTGTATGCAAATGACTAAAGACGTTTAGCTGGGCTAACTGGGTTCAAGGGGGATGGTTTGGAAAGAATTTTTTGTTTGACTTTTTTCAATGAATTCCCGAATAATATAAGTATACTTTGCAACACGTCAATGAGGTTTTAACTAGGCCAGTTAGTGAATTGATTAATGTGGAAAGAATTTTGCGCAAAACTAAGGCTGATGAGGAACATGTTGTTGCAGTGGCAAGGGGGTTTGAGTTGCCAAAAAAGGGCAATAGCAGTAAGGGAATTAAGGGGAGATGCTTTAGGTGTGGAGGTCCTCCTTTAATCAAATACTGCGAGGAAAATATTAGGTGTTTCAAGAGGAACAAAATAGGACATATTGTAATCAAAAAGACTCAAGAATATACCCAAGGGCAGGGAAACGAAGAGAGGGGGACTGCTGCGCCAGCAGTAACCCCCTTGTTACTGACAAGGTGTGGTCAATACCCGAAATAGATGTGCAGGTGAATAATTGTAGATTCCGGTTGTACTAAAACAATCGTTCATTTTAAGTTGGTAGCTGGTTGTACGGAAGAGAAACTTTTTTTTTATGTGCTTTCGATGGAAGGTAGGTCAAGTGTAAAGGTTTTGCTGTAGTGCATTTGGTGATTGGCAATAGACAAGTGTCTGTTCATGCAGTGGTGTCTGATACGATGATTAACGGCATTGATATTGTTGTGGGATTGGATGTTATTAATCAGTTTGGTGGTGTTGCAATCAAGGAGGGTGTTGTAAAGTTTCTTGCACCTGATTATTCTTTGGTATCAACTGGCAATTTTAACTGTGCTGAAAAGAACTCATGTGAGATCGATGATGAAGACTTTCACGCTGTTTTTGATGGTAAAAATTGGACAGTGGAATGGTTTTGGAAAAATAAGTCAGCCAGTAAATCTTAATAATAAGGTTAGCTGCTATACCACGAACCTGACAGGAAAGACAAAAAGAAGAGTATGACATAGAAGTCAACGGGTGGATACAAGATGGAATTTTAGTCCCCTGGGACAAAGATATTACAGATGGAATTATTCCTATGATGGCAGTGGAACAACCAACAAAGAAAAAGGTGAGGCCAGTACTAGATTTACGAGAGTTAAATGCTCATGTGAAGTGCCATACTGGTGATGATGTCACAGATGTATATGATGAAAAGCTAAGGCAGTGCAGACAGATGGGTAAATCAGTATCTGTTGTTGACCTTAAATCTGCATATCTACAAATTAAATTAAAGTAAGAAATTGTGGCCGTATCAGTTGGTAAAGTATGAAGGTAAGACCTATTGTTTAACACGATTGGGTTTTGGGCTGAACTGTGCATCTTGCATAATGTCAAAAATCATAGTTTGTTCTAAAGAAAAAAGATGAGACTGGAAAATACACGAGCTCCTACATTGATGACATTTTTGTTGATGAATCTGAACTGTCTGCTAATGAGCTCATTAGGCATCTGAATGAGTATGGACTATTAACATCCCCTGAATCACTGAAGAAAGGTGCAGCTTTAGGACTTAAGTTGTTTTGTTTTTATGGTGAATTGGTGTTCCAACGAGGGAACAAAGTTCCAGAGGCTTCTGATGATATGAGAAGGTCTGTTCTCTGTATGTGGGAAATTAGTGGGCCATTATACCGTTGCTGACTTGTTAAGGGTTGCCTGTAGTTTCATTTAGAGGAGTGCTGAGGGGTCACTTTGGGACGATCCAGTTGGCAGTATTGCAATTGCTATGATCAGTGAGGTGAGTGAGAAAATGAAATTAGATGATCCAGTTAAAGGTGGTTGGCATGTTCCTAAAACCGAACATGGTACGATATGGTGTGATGCTAGCAGTTTAGCTATTGGTGTGCTTTTAGAAATTAAAGATCAGGTCGTTGAAGATGCTGCTTGGCTCCGAAAGAAGGACGATTACAGTCACATAAATGTGGCTGAACTTGAGGCAGTATTGAAAGGTGTTAATCTAGCATTGAAATGGGGATTGAAGAAAATAGAGTTGAGAACTGATTCAGTAACAGTGCTTGGTTGGGTGAATACTGTTATTACAGAGGAAAAATGGGTGCACACAAAGGGAACTTCTGAGATGGTGGTAAAATGCCGTTTGGGTATCTTGAGGGATCTGATAAATGAATTTGGGCTGGTGATGAAGGTGGTCCTCGTTTTGTCATCAAAAAATAAGGCTCATGTGCTGACACGTGTTGGGAAAAGCTGGTTGAAGGCAAAGGTTTCTGATAGTGAGGAGGAGGTTTGCTGTGTTGGTGCAAATGTTGATTTGAGGCAAATGCACAACATGCATCATATGGGTGTGGAGAGAACGTATTTAGCCCATAAGGTGGATTCTACCATTGCCAAAGAAGCAGTCACAGAAAGGTGGTGCAGAGTTGTCAACAGTGTTAATCCACTGATCCAGCCCCAGCCACCTATCATGCAGGAGAGAATAGTTATAGAAAATTGGAAATGTTTAGAAATTGATGTCACTCATTATAGACAAGTGCCTTATTTATCAGTCATGGATTGTGGTCCTAGTCGTTTTGCAGTCTGGAAGGAACTGAAAAATGAAAATGCCAGAGAAATTTCATCATTGTTGGAAGAAATTTTCTATGAGAGAGGCCCGGTTGATGAAATTCTAATGGTTAACGGTACAGCATATCGTTCATCATTACTAAGGCAAGTGCTGGAGAGATGGAATACTGTAGGAATGTTTAGAGCTGCATACCAATCTGGGGGTAATGATATAGTGGAGAGAAATCACCGTACGGTAAAAGCTATCTCTGAGAAGGGGCACCTATCACCAATAGAAGCAATGTTCTGGTACAATATGACTCCTAGGTCAGGCCAGGGTAAAAAGTCGGTGCCACAGCATCTTAAATTTACATATGAATGGAGGCATCCAATGATTAAGCCAGATATTGATAAAGACGAGTCTTCTTCGATGAGAATAGGTGAAGAAGACTGGTTGAAACGGCCAAATACACAATGTACAACTAAATGGAAGAAAGGTTACATTACAAGTATCTCGTCCAAAAACAATGTGTCTGTAAATGGCATGCCGCGTCACATACTCGACGTTAGGAAAGTAATTATTCCTCAGTTTTCGTCTGAAGAATCAGATGAGGAGGATAGAGTTAAGACATCAAATGAAGTCCGGCGGCAAACGGAGGAGACAGTAGATCGGATGATGAGCATATTTTAACAGCTACACGTCCCAGGCAAACAAGACGGCGACCTGCCTGGTTGGATGACTATATGTCTGAGTGAGATAATTCTGTTGTAAATCTGCATACGTTGAGTTTTCTTCTTTTTTCTTTTATTTAGTATCAATCATAGAGTGTCTTGGTTTTGGATTTTCTGTTGCTTTTAAACAATTTTGTTTGTACTTCTACACAACATGGTGTGTTGTATGATCTCGAGATCAGGAAGGGCATGTAGTTTAGTAAGTCTAAAAGTAGTTTGGTAGATTGTGGTCATTTATGTATGGTGGAGAGTTGTTTGTGCTGAGTTGGGTGAGTTAGTGGCAGTGAGGGCATTGAAGATCTAGTCGTTGTGCAGGGAGGTTGTGTTTTTGGTAACATTTATGCTTTGTTACCGGCTGGTTTGGTATTTTTTTTTTGGTTCGTGCTGTCTTTCGGTATTATCGTTATTGCTTGTCACTCATACTGACTCATCATTGGCGTTATTCCACATAACACATAACATCAAGGTAGGAGGAATTTAATTCAAACCACAGGAAGGAAGACATAGTCAAGCTTATGAGGATATATTCTTGTCTAAACAATGAAAATGCACTTAGAAGGGGGTCACTAATTCCTTGCTCTTTTGAACAAATCCCATTTCATTCAATCATTCAAACATAATTTGTTCCTTAATTCAAATAAAAGAGTAACCAAACGAAATGTATTATATGAAAAATAATCAGAGCACACTCTAGAGTCTTTAGGTACTTTGACACTCATATAAACACCATACAAGGATGGGCAAAATATAGATTTCTTCAAATTTCTGCTAAAAATTTCAGTCACTTCCAAAAATAAAAGGAATTACATACCATATCTTAAATGTACATAATATACCAAAAGGAGAATTCACTCACTGAAGACAATGGGGGTAATTAAATACCAGTGAGTAATAAATTAAGTGCGTGACTACATAAAAGTGTGTTCATATGCTTCTGTAAAAGTCTGTGGTGTCTCGAAGGATCAAGCAGAGATGAATGATATGGGTAAAAAGATACAATGACAATTAATAATCGAGTTGTACTACTGTGGGTACATTACCTGCGTAAGAGCGTAGAATATTTTTAGTATAAGTTTTTGTAAAAGCGTGGAGTGGTCCGATGGATCGGGCATGAGATGAACGATCCTCTCGTAGCACATCGGGAGTAACATTCTCATTGCCTCGTGCAACGGACCTCGGTCTTCTTTCTTTTTATACCTGGAGAGGTGGAAAAAGTAATTTGAATATGAAGAATTTATCTATATAAATACAAAGACTATAATCCTCCTTATAAAAAGGGCAACCGAGTCAAACCAAAAAACATGAAAGGGGACACGGAGGAGGTATTTCTCACGCCTTTCAGGGGAATTTGAAGAAAAGAGAGGTATTAGAAAATTAACAGGATTTTTCTTAATATCATTTTATCATTAATGTATAAGGCAGGTTTTTGGAGAAAATCTGAAATTGAAAATAAATAAAAATCTACTGACAATGAGAAAAGGAAGGTTTTTATTAGATCCTTCTGTTAAATCAAACTATGACAGTATTGTATTAAGAAATTTAAAAGATTTCCAATACTACTTCAGAGACCAACTCATTTTTACCTAAATTTTCCTTCTGGAAAGCTGGTCCAGACAAAAAACTTACTCACATAAAGGAAATTACAAAAATGTAATCTAGAGTCGTTAAGCAAGAATTAAGGACATATTAATACTTAGGATGTTATTTCTTATGACACATACATATACAACAAGTACAATCCCCCATGCAAGGGGGGGCTGAATCAAAGCACACATTCACCAAAAGCTAATATACCTCGATCAATCCTCTTAGCTCCTTGGGGACAGAGGTCTGTCATTATTCCCAACCATCACCCTCTTTGGGTCTCCCACAGGGTAAGAGGGCAGCTATTAATCAACTCTTTTGGGGGATAACTACGATCGAATATAATTATCATAATTAATATTATTCCAGAATTACGTCACGGATTCTCTTTTCCTGTTAAGGGCTAGGGTGGTGCTTCCAAAGAGGGACTCTGGTTTTGGCAGGTGTAACCATGACCCCAAGTGAATGCTCTTTCTAAATTCAGACTGCGGCTGTCTGGAACAGATCACTTTCAGAATGAAAGTCACGTGTTCTACCAGCTAGCCACAGAGGCCACTAGTTTACGGATAATTGCTCCAAATTATATTTTTTTCTTAAATGCTGCCTTCTGCAAAGGTCACCAAGTTGACACCTATCAAAGGAAGAAAACTGTGTGATGGCATAAATTAAGCTCTTGACCGCTGTCAAAGTGTACGTACTCCTTCACAACTGCACACATGCACGCCATTTACAGCAAACAAGACAAAGATATTACCAACACTATGTTCCTGAACAAGCTCCCAAATTTTCCATGGTTACCCTGACAAATAATTACATATACTGTATACATACTCAATAGCCACAATCCATCCTGTAAGAGGAGTAGTCGAGTACAAGCATAAACATTCACCAGAACCAAAGATACCTCAATCACTCCTCTTAGCTCCATGGGGATAAAGGGTTGCCAATAATTCCCCCACTACCACCACACTTGGATCAACCACAGGGTACATGGGCCACGATCCTTTGACATGAGGCTTGACAGCCATGGCTGGTGTACCCCACCACTTCATAACAGGGCAACCCCCTACACCTACCCATCTCAATTCTAAGCTAGAAGGCGTGAGAAATCCCTTTGGTCTACGACAAATGACAAAGTTACTCACTCAAAATTTTTGACCAGTTGGTAAAGGCAGAGCAGACTGCCATTCCATAAACTGGTGTCAGGATTTTGCAAGTAGATACTGATTTTATCCACGATCGTCGTCCACCTGCCAGGGAAGTCGTGTTTCACCATCTGGTACGTGCAGACGGCAAGCTGGACTCTGTGGAGGGAAAGAGGAAACATAATCCATTTATTTTTAAGATAACCAAATGTTCTTTTCAAATAATTTTTTGGACATTAAAATAATTTCAGATAAATTTGGTTAGGAGTACACAAAGATACTAAAGACAACGTGGAGTCTGTTCCTTTTTAAATCTCATTAGACATATACCTTTCTGACAATCTTAAGATTATTATGGGTACCCAATACTTAGGGGTTTTAGAAAATATCTCCTTGAAGAACAATATTCCTCAACTTCCTTTATTTGAAAATCACCTAGAGAGAGCACAGGGGGTGGGAGTTTGTGTTCTGGAGGGTATCATTTTGATACCATTACACAGTTCCCCACATAAATCCTGCTCATTTCTGATCTCTAAATTGACATAAATGATACTATTAGTGAGACAGGGTTTGTGCATGTGCTGAGAAATGATGAGGGGTATATTAGGAAAAGGCTGCTAAGGATGGAACTGCCAGGCAGGAGGCAGAGAGGTAGGCCAAAAAGAAGGTTTATGAATTCGGCTATAGAGGACATGAGGGTGTATGGTGTGATAAAAGAGGCTGCGAGAGACAGGGCAATTTGGAGATGACTGATTCGCTGTGGAGTTCCAAGAGTAGACACCAAATGATTATATGATGATGGCCTGATTATGAAACACTCGGTAAAATCTGTATCTTTCATATGTAACACAAAGTGAGATTTTCACTTCTAAAACATTTATCAACTTACACTTTACATAAGGGCATAGGTATTTAAGCCTACACATACAACTTCAAAAATCTAACTTTTTCATAATCTCTATATTATTACCACCCTACTATGTTCGGTGGGACTACGAAATCGAGTATATATGAATTATATTACTCAAAGAAGGAAATGAAAATGTCCAAAATTCTTAGAAATACTTAACTTCTGCATGGAGACGATGCCATTACTAATTCTACGTTCCAAAAGGGTTCAAAAGAATATGTGGATCTTGTAAAGAGGAACGAACCTCGGGGTGCTCTACGCTTATTCATATTTACAAGGCAAGTTGTCTAACCTAACCTCTAATCTGAACACGTACAGGTTTATTTAAATTAACACAGGGTTCCGAGGGTTTATTCGTATTATAAAGAAAGTCAACTAACCTAACCTACAAAGTTATGAGGTTATATAATTTCACAGTGGGTTCTAGGGGTTATTCATCTGTACAAGGTCCTAGTATGCAACACACAATTAGGATACAGTAAAGTATATCAATTTATAAATTTCCATTCTCTTCTATAAACATATCCTTGTGTATAAAGATGGTGAGCGTTTGTGCAAACAATGTGTAATCATACAATCTCCTCACACTAATATGATAACTATAAATGATAAAGGGCAGTGTTGCAAATTACACGTAAATTTAAATTACTTTCATCAATTTATCTAATACATTAACAAAAACTTAATAATTTCACTAGGACAGCAGCATTGCAGCGTTTAAAGCACACTACTCGGGAAATGACGAACCTGTGTTTGAGCCCACAGTGTGGCGTTATGAACAGCATCCACTGTCTTAATTCCCCTGCTTCAACCTGTCTATGTCCACCTATATGAATGGGGACTAATTGCAACACACAATGGCAAATAAGAAAAGCAATAACTACACTCCATAGCTAGCTATTAAGAGAAATCCGAAACTACTAAATATTCTGAAGATTGATGAATACAATTAAAAATAAAAGAATTTATCCTTAAACAAAAGATTTGAGAAGGAAATCAGTTGGTATTATCGGTTAATCTGGAAGTTAAGTGACCAGAAATAATTATTCTTTAACAAAAGGTTTGAGAGGGACAGCAGTTGGTATCATCAGTTAATCTGCAAGTTAACTAACTAGTAAAGTTACCAGAAATAATTATGTACTTTGTGTTATTTATAATCCCCACTATTCAGGTGGAAACACATTGAAAATTGGGAATTAAAGCTGAATGCCCTTCTTAACACTCCACAGTGGCCTCGGTTGATGGTCTGTCTACTCCCGAGTCAAATGGTCTAGTCGCTTGGCTGCTGTGGTCCCCTTGATAAAATAAGAGCCTACCAAGTGCTAAAGTTATGAGAGGGAAATCAGTACATATATTTTGTTCTTCTGAAAGTTTGAAGACAAAATACTGCAAGTGTTCTACTTTCCTAAGATATGAGGAAAATCAGGCTGGTTTTTAGTTCAATCTTCAATCCAACTCAGTGGATATCTTTCAGAAAAATTACTTTTTCACCTATATATACCAATTTGTCACAATCAGTACCCCACTCAAATGGGAGTACAGGGGCCCAAGTTTTACGTCAGGGTTCCATTCCTGACAGCTGACTTAAACCAGATTTCGATGTAAGTCGGAAAAGAACTAAATTCGAACCTAGGTCCCCCACCAATGCTAAAAACAAATACAGTACTCTAAAACATAGAAAAATAACTTAAGTTCATAATCTTATACATAAAAATAGTTAAAGTACATAATACAGTATTGCTTACCTTTACCACTGTGGTTGGTTTGCATCTGGTTAATTGGTATGTCAAAAAACAGGTTTATTAAAAATTTAGTGGCCTTTGATGTAATAGCAGAACAACTTGAAATGGCGACCCCCTTATATTTAGTCACATATAACCTGGGGTATTAAGGCTGGATGCCCTTGCTATCATTCTGTAATATGATCAAAACTGCAGTACATGCTACCCCATCCTTCATCCTATTACCTAACAAATACACAAACTTCAGAGAAATAGAATGTTCCCTCCTCACCTCACAAGATCAGGAGCATGGACGACAGCGTCGACGATGGCATCTCGGATCATGGCCCGGTCCTGTTCGTGGATGTGAAAGGGTATTGGCTCCCCGCTGTCATATTCAGCATCTTTCCAGTACTGGGCCACCATATTTTTGAGGTATATGACGCCCGCCTGCCTGACGGGCATGTCCAGTTCTCCCATCATCACTACTTGTAATAGAGCAGGTGTGAAGCCTATGATTTTTTTCATCTAAAAAGAATAAAAGAAAAAATAACATTAACACAAATATTAATCACGCTAAGTAACTACTTGGTGAACTTATAATATATAAGGAAATAACTACGGTATATAAATTCAGGGCTAAAAGTAGTATATCAATGCATGAAAAAATATCAAGAATGTTTTTAGTTTTATGTCACAAATACTTCCCTTTCGAATGGGAGTGGACACACACAGGTTGGAGCCATAAGGGGAATTAATTCTAAATGCCCCCTAATTCCCACAGCTGGACAACCCGCGTTGGTTAGGTTCATCACTTCCCGACACGTCTGATCTACCACCAAGCTACCATGGCCCCCATATCACGTAAGAATATGCAACGAGCTCAACAGGGAGGCATAACTGTGAGAAAAGGATTTAAGTCCACCCTGACCTGACTGGCTCAGTTCTAGTGTGGCAAAGAAAAAATTCAAGGAAGCATGGAAACTCCAAATAATGTCCTTTCCCTTTTAGATGGCTCTTTACAACATGCAGGGAATATGAGTGGAAATCTTTCTCCCTCACCACCAGGGCATCTTCCCTTCACAGTGAAGCCAAAGAGGCCACTTGGCCAGGTTGCAATATGGGCAACATCCAGAAGAGGATACAAGATAATACCTGTCCAGGATGTAAAACGTCACCTCAAACAATCAAACATATTATGGGAGACTGCACTGCGCATAACCAAATACACCAAAACACAACATACTCTCCCTGAGCTGACAGCTCAGTGGGAGAGCCTGGAATTGGTGGTGGCCTTCTAAGAATCCTTGCATATTAGGGAACAACAGCAACAAGAATAATAACATGGTGAAAAACAATAATAACGAAACCAACACAACATACACTTCCTGAGAACTCTATTGGAAAGCTTGGAATTGACTGTGGCCTTTCTTATGCCAAGCAGCTTAGAGAACAACAATAAAAGCTTGCTCTATATTGAGAATACCGTACAATAGATACTTTGGAGCAAAGGTCCTCATTAGCTGTGGGAAAGATTATTAGAACCACTTTACCCACTCAACGAAAACAGGAACTTCAGAAAGCTTAGTACTATTGCATCGAATTCACGAGGTCGAAAGATCGGTCCCCGTCCAAGACCGAGAGTTTAAGCTGTTTACTGGCAGGAACTGCTGTGGCAGGGCACCACAGTGGGGGGTTGGGGCTTGTCCCGGCTGACGAATACCCATTGTATTGTAATGGAAATAAAGTTTATTATTATTATTAATAATTGCCTCCAGTGATATGAAGTGTACTGGAGGGTGGTATTCAATCTATTATCTCCCATGGAATGATTGTTATTCCCAAAACCATAACAGCACCAAAGGTATAAAAGGAGGGTATTCCATCTCTTGCAGAAAGATTATTACACCCAAATGTATCGCAGCATCATTATCACAGAAACATCAAGGGTATAAGAGTGAAATTCCATCTATCTCTCATAGAACATTTATTACACTCTAAATCATCGTGGCATCATTAACAGTGACACATCAAGGGTTATGAGAGGGTCTTAATCCATCTCCTATCTCCCAAGGAACAATTATCATGGCAAAATACATTGAGGTATAAAAATAAAAAAAAATAAAAAATAAAAAAAAAAAAAGGGGTAGTGTTCCATCTCCAGTAAACAATACATTATGGCCAAAATCATTACTGTATCATTGATAAATAAACTGCGCATCATACTCAGCAGCAAATATATGAACAAGATAATATATTGATAAGGAATCTAATCTGAGACAGAAAGACCCTTGGCTTTATGATTATATTAATAGCTCAAAACATTACTTTTTTTTTTTTTTCATTTATAATAATCATTCTAGGGGTAACATGAGAAATTATGTTCTAGAGTTTTCAGCGAGAGGTGTATTTACTATGGATTGTTTATTTTTCTCACTGATATTGTTGTTATTATTATTATCATATATTTTTATTATTATAATTATCATAATTATTATTATTTACTATTAGTATTATCATTATTATTATGAACCATTCTGTAGTAAGATAAAAAATATATAACAGCGAGACGGATATAGCCACACATCCAGTTCCCTATTCCTAATAGTCAGCGTTTACATAACAGACGGTGGGGGATTTTTATCTCCCATATACAAAACAACAATAATCAATTTATTTTAAGAGCGAGTTAATTATGGCCCTCTTCGGATATGCTCGTATTATTATTCATCATTATTACCATTAAAATAAAAAAAATTATCAACATAGAGACATTCAATGTATTCAAATTCTATAAAAAAAAATAATATCCGTGATTATGATAATCTAACTATATATATGAGCCATTTTCCCCTTATAAGGGGAATGGCTGAGTCATGACAAAACACTCTGACTCTTTGAGAAGTGAAAAACCAGAGGAGAGGATTTCCAGTCCCCTCACTCCGCCCAACTCAGTCAACTCTTACAGCACGCAAGGGAACACGGAGGAGGTATCCTAGCCCCCCTCCCTCGGGAGATTGATAATAATAATTATAATGACAACAATAATAATAATATAATAATAGTTATATAAATAACGTCATTACTGTACTTAGGAGGAAGGAGGGGTGGCCTCTAAAGATAAAGCAGTAGTTAATTATATCCAATTAAGCCGTCATCCATTACTTTGTTTCTTTTCCTTTCAGTTCTTCTTTAGCAACCTATTAAACAGCTGGGTCTGAGGATATATCTTTTTGGTTCTCATCCAAAATAGAAATGCATTAAACTAGTAAGTCTGATGATATACATTCTAGCTGTCAACTGGGACAGCAACCCATTAACTGGTAAGTCTGAGGATATATTTACTCGTTCTCACAGAGCATAGCAACTCATTAACTGGTTGCTTTGAGGATATATTTTCTGGTTCTCGCCCAGGATAGCAACCCATTAACTGGTAGGACTGAGGATATATTTGCTAGTTCTCACCAAGGACAGCAACCCATTAACTTTTAGATCTGAGGATATATCATTTGGTTCAAACCTAGCGTAGCAACTCATTAACTGGTTAGTCTGAGGCTATATTTACCAGCTCTCACCCAGGATAGTGGCCCATAAATTGGTAGGACTGAGGATATATTTACATGTTCTCACCCAGGATAGCAACCCATTAACTGGTTGGTCTGAGGATATATACTCTGGTTCTCACCCAGGATGTATCCAGTTCAAAGCCATTAAGTATCTAATAAAGCTCCTCCTCACCGGAAATACATGGAGAAAAGAATAAGAAGATGGTAATATCTTTACTATTAGTCCCTGCCAAGTCAGCAAGATCTATGACTCATTAATTAATAAATATGTGAGAGCAAAACAACTTCAAAATGCTTGGTTTTGAAGTCTTGTTGTTGTTAGGGAATAAAACTACCCTCATGTTTCCTGCATGGTGTAGGAGGCACCTACATGGGGTAAGGATATACGAAATTGACAATCCCTTGTTCCCTGAATATAGCAAGGGATATGCGAGATCAGGGAGTATGGGAACAGGACACAAGAGACAGGAAAAGGTTGAAGAGGCTAGGAAGAAACAGTAACCCCATATCAAAATGGATTAAAGCTGAAGACAAAGAAGATGCGATAGTGAGATGGGTACCATGAAACTATGCAGTCTAACTTCTTTTCTTATAGTTGTGAGCACCTCCTTACTTCTTAAAGACATAGATTTATATAATAAAATTTTAAAGCATTGTGTTAATATTTAATTTATATTTTTCATCATACTTTTGATAAGCAGAGCAATGTATTTACATAAACATATACAGTGCAATATTTATTCACTTATCTGTTAGATAAGTGAACACCAAATGGGTCTATGATGATGAATATTGCAAATTTTTCTTTTTCTTTTAAAGATATGTATTATACTGTGCATCAAGAGATTGGAGGTCAATGGCGCAAATCCCTAATGGGCTCAAGATTTCATTACATGTCCTTCCAAACAACTAGTTCTGTTAGTTATGATATTATTATTTTGTAATTAAGAAACGGAATGAAAATAAACACAACCCAGGAAAAACAGAGTTCATGGTGGTGTCAAGAAGAGAGCAAGATTGTGAGTTGAGTATGGGTGGGCAGCAGATAAGCAAGGTAAATAAGTATAAATGTCTAGGCATGCACCTGGATGAGAGAAATGAGCAGGAGATGGAGTTAAAGGAGAGAATAAAGAAATATAATAACATTCTTGCAATGTTATACCCACTATTAAAGGAAAAGTCAATCCCAAAAGTGTAAAACCACCACTTATACAATGATACTTCGACCTATATTAACATACAGTTGTGAAACTTGGGCATTAACCACCAAAACAGAATAAAAAATTCAAGCTGCAGAAATGAGAGTATTGAGATTGATAAGGGGCATTACCAGGAGAGATAAACTGAAAAATTTGAAAATTAGAGAAGACCTGGGAGTGAACCCTCTATTGGAGTTCATAGAAAAAAAGGAGACTGCAGAGGTTTGGTCACGTCAAAAGAATGCCAGATGACAGATATCCAAAAAGGTACCTGGCGTGGCAGCCACAAGGAATGAGGCCAATGGGCCGTCCGAGAAAGAGATGGCTGGAGTGTGTGGACAGAACTCTAAAAAAAAGAGGAACATCCGTGCAACAGGTGGAGGAGGAAAGACTATACAAAGACAGAAGCGAGTGGAGGAGCTTCATGTATGGTCAGCCGACTGACAGATAAAGAACTATCTACTCAGGCGTATGCTGAGAAGGTAAGAAGAGAAAATTAATGTGTCTATATGCTCTAGTTTTAAAAGGTATGGTTTTGAATATGCACGATCAGATTACAATAGAAATAAATAATCTCGTTTTACACATCACTAAGAGTCCCCAGTAAGATTGGACACAATGTGGTTGAAGTATTAAGCCTTGATGCCCTACCTAATAAGACACTGTTATCTTTATCGCAGGTTTGTCACCTCCAGAGTCTAGCACTCTGCATGCTCAGCTACAGTAACTACGGTATTAATTTTACTAAGAATTTAGATAGCATTAGGTAAAGCTTAGGTACAATTCAGTAAGCCAAGTATAATTTAATCAAAGTAACAGGTGATAAGTTAGAGTATATATGCAATTTTCACAGATACAGTACTTTAATATAAGGGTCATGAGCATAAGATATTTCTAAAAAACATGGAGTGGATGGAGATCCAACAGACAGCGCAAAATGAGGAAGCACTGCAACACTCTCAGCTTCTCCCACTAAAGGTCATAACAGTGGATCAATCATCTCCATGTCGCTCTATCTTATGCATCCCCATCCATCACACTACATAGCACTCATGTCCTCCTTCACTATATCCATAAATCTCCTCTTTGGCCTACCTCTTCCTCTCCTGCTAGGCAATTCCCTCCTCAGCATCCTTCTCCCAAAATACTCCTCATCCTTTCTCATCACATGCCCAAACCATCTCACTCATCCCTTTCACCATGTTCCCAAACCATCCCTTTGATATACTAATTCTTTCTTCTGCCAATCCTTGTCACATACAAAGAAAATCACAGCCACCTTCAAATATTCCACCTCCAGCTCTGCCCTAATTCACATAAACTCCACAATAGAAAGATGAAAGGCAAAGGCAAGAACTGTGATATCACAGAGCCCAATTATATATACCTATCACACAGCCAGGGCCCAAGCCACCTCTCCAATCATGTGGTCCCAGTGACCTCTAGGAAATAGCTGAATAATCAGATGGACCTAAAGTAAATTACCGAATCACCGATAATTCACACAATTTAATCAGTAATGACATGATATAGGGTAAGGAAATCCAACCCCGGGCGAGGATCAATCCTAGGGCCAGTATAATACCAGCCCAAGATGCCACAATGTCGCAAAAAAGGAATTCTAAGGGGTCTATTGTTACAATACCCTGAAAACATATAATAATGTATGCAAGGTTAAGGTGGTTACTGTTTTGGCATACTGAATAGGCCTATTACAGATCAACTTTCTTTTCTTTCTTTATGATTGTGATACAAGGACGGGCCAGAAAATAAAATAAAACAGCCCTCATCGGGCCTGGGCTGCTTTAAAGACAAGTTCAAATAAAAATACCCATAAAATGCGACGATGAGATAACCAACTTTCTATTTCTTTATAGCATGGGTATCGTACCTAAAGGATGTGTCTTTCACTACTGCCATATAATTTTAAGTAAAATGCCTATTAAACAATGAAAAATATCTTTGATTTGAATGATAAACATTACTGTCTTATTACTGTCATCAGAAACAAAGAATAACAAATTCTGAAGCAAAATATACAAATACTTATCAATTATTCAACACTTTAAAACATATACAATGAAATTTCTCTTTCATATATAAAAAATACCAAATATATGTTATTTAAAAAATGCACGAGTTATTTTTAATGAAGTTCTTATAGTTGCTGATGTTCCTATAAGGCAATGATTTCCAATAAGGTTCTGCATATCTGCACAACTGGTAATGTAAAGCTAACAATAAAACGATTGAAGAGGTTTTAAGTACCAGAGCCCTTTTGAGCAGAAAAAAGGCTCTCTTTAAGTACCAGAGCCCTTTTGAGCAGAAAAAAGGCTCTCCCTTTTATGAAACACAATGCACTGTTTTGTGTCACAATCAGTCCCCATTGGAATGAGGGTGGACAAACACATGTTGGAGCTATAAGGGGAATTAAGGACGGCTGCCTTTTCTAACACCCCGCAGTGGGCTCGAAACTTCTTTATTCGCTTCCTGACTTGCGCAATCTATGTCCTGCTGTGGCCGTACATTAAGGGAGCTCCCAAAATTATAATAAATAACCTCTGAAATGCTTAGGTATCTTAGAGAAGTCCTGAGTGACACTGGGTTTTGTTACAGGTTTACAAATGGGACCTGTTTCTGAGAAGTGGTTTCCAACCCTTTATGTGCCTCATACCCATAGGAAATTTTTACTTGATATGTGGACCCCCAGAAAAAGTAATGTCACATTGGAATACGAAGACGTCTAATTTCCTGTTGCTGGCTAGATGATTGCGTATCATCACACGAAGGACATGAGCCACTCTCGTCATCTTCCCTGAAATTCAATTTTGCACTCCATTTGGAAGCCCTGATCTAGAAGTTCTCTAGAGCCCCAGCATGGTTTAAGGTGTGAAACATAAAAGGAGATTTGGGAAAAATAAAAAATACTCAATCTCAGGTCAATTGTTGTTTACCAATATGTGTCAATATTACTCCCCATTTGAATGAGGGTTGGGAAACAAGTTGGCACTGGGGAATTAAGGCTGGATGCCCTTTCTAACACCCTGTGGTGCCAACTGGAAAACCAATTTATAATGGCAGCATCCTGGATGGGAGCCAGAATCACACCAAAACTATTGAATCTCATTTTCTATTTTAATGATACAGCTGCAGAGTAAAGCTGGGTTTCCATACTCTACCACCGATTACAGACTGGCAATTGGACCCGAATACGAGTCATTTAGAGGTATTTAACGTTGTATTTCCTAATCACGATCACATAATAATAATAATAATAAAAATAATAATAAAAATAATAATAAGCCTTTATTTCCATTACAATACAATGGGTATTCGTCAGCCGGGGCAAGCCCCAACCCCCCGCTGTGGTGCCCAACCACAGCAGTTCCTGTCAGTAAACAGCTTAAACTCTCGGTCTTGGACGGGAACCAATCTTTCGACCTCGTGCATGCAAAGCCAGCGCGTTACCACTGTATATATAGGGATTTCGTTATAGGTGACAGACACAGGCCTGGAATGCTAAAGCAATACATTTTAGTCCCATGTAACTAACCCCAACTTCGGCATATACACAACCCTAGTTACAATCTAACGAATATAAGTTAGGTTACTTTAGTTCACCTCCAACTGAGAAATTAATTGATTGAAGACATTTTTTTTTATTAATTTTTTTCAATGTTTTGTATTTTCATTTCACTTGCTTGCTGTGTAAGAGTAAAGACCCACCTAAAAATCCTACAGACTTAATGATTTTACACTTTCCTCAATCCTGCAACTGGGCACTACTAGTCATCCCTAAATACCCCCGGGGGCTTTGACAGTACAAGTGGATTCCCAATGTAAACCTTTAACTCTTAAGTATACCCTTTAACACTACTCAAAAGATTCAAGTTTTATCTCAAAATCTCTAATAGATAGTGATTGAACCAGTTTACAATCATGATGAACTTTGTTGGCTAAAAGGAATTTACCAACATAAAAGGAACAGGAGATAACAGACTATAAATAAAGTTGAGAATGTGATATGATTTCATTCATGGCCCAACAATAAGTATGAAATACATAAATATACAATATTAACAACCGCTTGAAAACTTACAACTATAAAATAACTCTGGGTCGAGATCGGTCTACGTTAGGTGGGCGATATAGGCATCAAAAGTGTGAAGGTTATATAAAACAGAGATCCGCATAAGAGGAATACGGGATATGGTAGCAACAGACGAGTGTTGTGCATCATGTCTGCCCACGAGTAAAAACAAATAAAATGTATTTTTTCCCTCCTCTGTCTTTGTATCCTCTCTTTACTTCCCAGAACAACGATATTCATAAAAAAGAGAAAGCCCTAAACTGCTACAAAATACCAAGTCAAACCCCGAGAATCGCAAGTGTGTTAAGGACTTATCTTAGTAACAACAAGCATTGATGTTATGTCAGCTACGAGGGAACCCAAATAAAATGCGTTTTTTCCGTCCTCCTCTAAATTATCTCCAGTCCATCCCAAACAACAATAATCAGAGAACAGAGAAAGTCCTAAACTACAAGACCAAGCCCATAAAAACACGGAGGATGGCAAGAAAATTGGGAATTTTATCTCGGTAACAAATACGAAATCTCAGAGACTCCATCATCTTGAGAACAACTGCCGGGACAGACAGGAGACCAGAGGCAGTGCGAGTGCAAACATTCCAATTTGTTTACACTTACTTCCGTGAGCTCATCTTCCGCCTGTTGCCTTAGATTAGGGTCTATGGTACCCCTTAATATCTCTATTATCTTCCTGGAATCCATTTTCTACGTGTTATCCACTTTCACCTTATAAATAAAAACAATTTTGAGAGAGAGAAGCTGTTCAACACGTGATCCCTCCGGTGGGGAGGTTATGGCGCGTAAGGAGGCAGCGTTGCTAACTTCGATCTCTTTTTCACGCCACATAATACGCTAAATCAGCCAGAAGTATAGCAACGTATAGCCACGCACTTTCAACACGGCTACAGACACATGCAATGGTCTTCATCCAATCCGTAAAGAAGGTGGCCGAGTTAAAGCACACTTTCATTCATCCAGATCCTATTCATTCATTTCACTCCTCTTAGCGCCTTAGGGGTAGAGGGTCATCTACGGAGTAAATGGGCAAGGATCGTCCGTGAGTGCCGACAGCCGTAGCTGCTTTAGCCCATGCATTAATGTATAAGTAATTATTGTCATTCATTCCTTTACCTTGGCTGTTTCCCCCAATTTGGGGGGTAGCCGACATAAAAAAGAAACAATAAGGGGATTACCGTTCAGATGGCATTGCTGGAGTGCCACAGCCCATCCTCCTGGCTCTTCCACAACCTGTGTCGCTTCATAATGCCAACTACCCCACTGCCCCTACCACAGGGCTACCTCACGGAAAAAAACATTAGAATCTGAATTTCAGATCAAAACTTAGCACGAGGGTCTGCCCCTCTCTTTTTTCTCTTACTTTATTTAATTTTCGTGCTTTTCCCTCCAGTTCCTTTATATCCTTAATTCCCTCCCCTTTTTCCCCTCCTATCCTATCCCATCCTAAAAAAAAAAAAAAAGGGCTACCTCTGTAAGATGCAGCCCCGTGGTAACAGCAGATGCCCATCAGAGCTGCGTCACAATCGCTCGCCACTCATTCCTATTCCTAGCACGCTCGCTTGCTTCCCTCACATCCATCCTCCTATCATTCAGGGCTCTCCTTACTCCATCCATCCACCCAAACCTAGGCCTCCCTCCAGCATTTCTCGCAATAATTACTTTTTCAACAGTTTTTCGTTATGCTTTTATTTATTACATATTGCATTTCAACCTCATTATTGATCATGAAAATTAAGGCTAGTGGTAGCGATTTTAATTGACATTAAATGCTTATAGCTCTAAATTCTAAGAATTAAAACTTAGGTATTTAAACTGAATTTTATAAATGAGCATGAGAAATAGACTGCGGTCCCTGGGTCTAAAGGACCCGAGTTTGAATCCTGTTAGAATGAGCTATAAATATAGGAAATGTAAAGGTTTCCGATGCCGATAGCAAGAGAAAGGTTTCCTATGAAGACTTATCATCGGGCTAAAAAATCGCTAAACATAGCACCACTGTATTTGCTCTTCTTCTGCCTGTCAGCGTGGAAAATACTGGAACAATGTACCCGAAAGTGTGCTATATTTTTACGATATTTGCGAATATTTTATATCTTTATATGATAAATAATCTCTAACAATATAACTATAAACAAATTATTTTTTCTTAGAACACTAAAATTATGATTAAAAGTTATAATTACAAAAATATTTTTTAAAAGTCTCAGTAGATTTATTAACTGGATGCAAACCTGCAGACGACCCAAATATTGCATAAATATTTATAATTAAATTCTAACTACATCATATTTATTTCCATTTATTTTATTCATTAAGTTCTACATTTTTTGATGAATAATAGTAAATATTTATTCTAAACTAGCCAAGGGATATAAATAAACAAACATGTATGGAAAATACTACTGTCAATTACCAATTTTGTTTTGGCGCGAAAATAGAATGAGAGGTATTAATAAGTACATCAATAATAATAATAATAATAATAATAATAATAATAATAATAATAATAATAATAATAATAATAATAGTAATAATGATAATAATAATAATAATAATAATAATAATAATAATAATAATAATAATAATAATAATAATAATAATAATACGAATAATAATAATAATAATAATAATAATAATAATAATAATTATTATTATTATTATTATTATTATTATTATTATTATTATTATTATTATTATTATTATTATTATAACAATGATATTATTATAGCAAAATTAATAATAATAATAATAATAATAATAATAATAATAATAATAATAATAATAATAATAATAATAATAATAATACAATAGTAATAATAATAATAATAATAATAATAATAATAATAATGTCGTAAGGCATATTAAATATCCCTATGAGTGCCAGATGGCAGTGACGCGCTCGATACCCACCGTCCGCCTCGAGAGTCAGTCAGAGATCAGAGCTTGTCAAGGTCGGATGTCACGTCCACAGCTTAGCCGTCTCCCCTTGGGGGCGGGAATCTGGAATCGTTCGTGACAGGAATTGGAGCTCTGATCAATCAATTGTTAATCTAGAAATAAACGCATGTCAAGAAGATGTTTATCTGTTATCACCAACCGCGCTACTAAAAGAAGAAAAACACCGCAATTATTGGTGTAAAATAGTGGGATGAAAATCCCACCACATTGGTGATACTCGGTGGAATAATGTCCCCACCACAATTATAATACTAATTTCTTGCATGTCGTATGTTGAAAAGATTTATATTTAAAGTTAAAGTTTACCGGTGTTTCAGTTCCGATATCCATCTGAGATGCTCCTCAGATGGATATCTGAGGAGAGAAAAATTAAGGAAAATATTGGAGTACTCAAGTCTTAGAACAATACTTTCACAGTAACATGCACGATAGTTCTCTTATATATATATATATATATATATATATATATATATATATATATATATATATATATATATATATATATATATATATATATATATATATATATATATATATATATATATATATATATATATATATATATATATATATATATATATATATATATATATATATATATATATATATATATATATATATATATATATATATATATATATATATATATATATATATTTATATATATAGAGAGAGAGAGAGAGAGAGAGAGAGAGAGAGAGAGAGAGAGAGAGAGAGAGAGGAGAGAGAGAGAGAGTTATTAGATTCATTAACTTGTTTATAACAATATATGTTAGATTTTAAAAACCTCAGAAATAATACACAAAGTGCAAGTGGCTAATGAAATTCAATACTTCAAAATGTAAGGTAAAGAGAATGGGTAAATGTGCAAGAAGGCCCAAGCTTGACTACTCGGTGACAGAAGTACACCTTCAAGAGACAGAGAATGAGAGAGATCTAGGAGTAAACATACTGGCAGATTTATCTCCAGAAATGCATATAAATGGCATAGTAAGGGCAGCATATGCATTCTTATCAAATGGAAGGGTAGCCTTCAGGCACATGGACAAGGAAATGTTCAGAAATATTTATGTAACCTATGTGAGGCCAAAACTCGAATATGCAGCCCCCTTTTGGAATCCACACTTGAAAAAGCACATAGCTAAGCTTGAAAAAGTTCAAAGACATGCCACGAAAGTGGTGCCAGAAATACGCAATCTCAGTTATGATGAGAGGCTGAGGAAATTAGACTTACCATCACTCGAAGTTAGAAGATTGAGGGGGATATGGTGACAGTCTTTCAGTTCCTTCATGGTTATGATAGAGTGGATAGGGATCGATATTTTGATAAGGCTGGCACTAGAACTAAAGGCCATAGTTTGAAGCTTCGTAAGAAAACTTCTTTGCAGGATGTAAAGAAGTAATTGTTTTTTCATTGTAAGAGTAATTGATAATTGGAATGGGCTAAGCGAGGTAGTTAATGCTAACTCAATCCATAGTTTTAAGGATAAGTATGATAAATATCACTAAGTACAAAATGGAACCGATCGGGAGACGGGAAGTTACGAGCTTGGAGCCAGAAATACGCAATCTCAGTTATGATGAGAGGCTGAGGGAATTAGACTTACCATCACTCGAAGCTAGAAGAGTGAGGGGGGATATGGTGACAGTCTTTAAATTCCTTCATGGTTATGATAGAGTGGATAGGGATCGATATTTTGATATGGCTGGCTCTAGAACTAGAGGTCATAGTTTGAAGCTTCGTAAGAAAACTTCTTTGCAGGATGTAAGGAAATACTTTTTCAGTGTAAGAGTAGTTGATAATTGGAATTCGCTAAGCGAGGAGGTAGTTAATGCTATCTCAATCCATAGTTTTAAGGACAGGTATGATAAGTATCACTAAGTATAAAATGGGGCCGATGAGGAGACGGGAAGATACGAGCTTTGGGCTCTTTCCCGTAAACACAATTAGGTAATCACATACATGTAGGTAAAGAGTAGTTACCGTGGCTCAATCGGTAGCGTCCGCGACTTTGAGGCGTTAGGTCGAGGGTTCGCGCCCAGTCACGGTCTGAGGTTAGCAAGAGCATGCACTCAGGGTAGCGATTACATCTGCCAAAGCAAGTCCTTCGCAAGATGGCAACTTTCCTAGCCCTTGGTAGAAAAGGGAGTCCTTGACGTAAAATCGGAACATATTTGTATGTAAAGAAACGTTTTGAAGAGGCTTCGACTTTAAGTATTACTTCTCAAATCTTAATATGTATTTATAAAAATACATGTTAACATCCTTTAATATATGCAAAATTAAAATTGTATATTATAAAAGTAAATATTAAGTACTGAAATATTTCCAATATTAATAAGATAAATGAATGTGAGTGAAAAATGCAATAAAATCCTAAAAAGAAAAAAAAATCTTATTACAAGCAGTGGAATATATAATGTTTACGTTGCTATTACAGTCAGTGTTCCCAACAAGAAAAAAATAAACTTCTAAATATCCTGCACCTACCGGGCAAAGGGAAAACACTAACTTTGTTAACGATGAGATTTTCAGCTTGGTGTCGTAATTATTTCTCAAAACTATTGCATGTTCTTAAATATAGCACATCTATTAACCTTTATATATATATATATATATATATATATATATATATATATATATATATATATATATATATATATATATATATATATATATATATATATATATATATATATATATATATATATATATATATATATATATATATATATATATATATATATATATATATATAAAGTACTTATTAATTTCGTGACCTAAACTGTTCACCTTCTCAAAGTACAATGGCAAGAGATACAACTAGCAAAGCAGAAGAACAATTGATTTGCTAGTTGTATCTCTTGCCATTGTACTTTGAGAAGGTGACCAGTTTAGGTCACGAAATTAATAAGTACTTTATATATATATATATATATATATATATATATATATATATATATATATATATATATATATATATATATATATATATATATATATATATATATATATATATATATATATATATATATCTTCTAGAATCTTCTTCCTCTATTTGCGTTCCCATTTTCATATGGGGTCGCATCTCTTCACTAGTCGTCTCCACTGGTTCCGGTCCATCACTTGCTCCTCCTCCAGCTGTCTCTCTCTGAGATCCTCCTTCAGTCGGTCCTTCCACCGTAGTTTAGGTCTTCCTCGTCTACGTCTGCCCTCCACGTCCATCATATATATATATATATATATATATATATATATATATATATATATATATATATATATATATATATATATATATATATATATATATATATATATATATATATATTATATATATATATATATATATATATATATATATATATATATTCGTTGTTTTATTTAATGGACTTTTCCTATTATATATATATATATATATATATATATATATATATATATATATATATATATATATATATATATATATATATATATATATATATATATATATATATATTGTGGAGGATTTCCTGTGTGTTATTACCCTTCAATCTTATAACCCCCTAAATTCGGAAATCCTGACACGGCTTCAGTAGAGGCCTACCACGACCTCAAAATTAAATCCTCTACCAATAAAATATAATTAATATTACATGCATAAACATACATGCAAATATTTTATATGGGGGTTTATGAACTGCTGATATGTGAATATTTAAATAAACTCTCCTCACCTTAAATTAAAACTTCCTCATACAGAATAATACATTTTCTAACATACATTCTACCTACGAG